>BQNB010021813.1:0-63769 GCA_026074375.1 Tanacetum coccineum | reverse complement strand
TTGGATTTGGCTAGTTTCTAGAGAGAGAAACACTAGAGAGAGTTTTCTAGAGAGAGAAAATGTGTTTTTCTATGAAAAAAGAAATAATGACTAGCTTGCCTCTTCCAAAGTTGGAAGAGGCTTATATAGTACTTACAATATATCGGGTATTCGTACCCGACTTAAAACCGAAAAACATACTATTAACTATTAAACTACGAGCTATAATAAACAGTAAAATACACTGGGTGACCGAGTCTTTTTCTAATATCTAACAGTTTCTTTTATTAAAAATGTTTATTTTCATCTTTTCTACAACTTTGATTTTATAAGTTTTTTTTAAAAAAAATGGGAAGATGGAAATCGGGGGTGAGCAAGACTCGAACCCCCGACCTCAACATCCTCAACCCTTTTAAACACCTCACACCACACACCTCTAACCATCGTGCCCTGGGGTCTTTTTCGTTATAGATTTACAAAATCTATTTCTTATATACATTTTACCCATTTTAGCTTATAAGCTGTTTTAAGCTTATTACACAGCTTATTCGATAAGCTGTGTAACTAAGCTTATTTTTCCTAGGTCAGTCTTAGTTTAAGCTAATTTCTGTAATTTTTTTAGAATTTTTATATTTAGTTTAGTATTTTTAAACATTTATTTTTATTAAAAACTTTAAAAAATCATAAAAAATAGAAAAATAATTAAAAAAATAAAAATCTTTTTTAGAAAATTTTCTTTTATCGTAAAGTTTCTAGGAAAATTAGTTTTGCTTTCGTAGGGTTAAAATTGCAAAATTTCGATTTTTTAAAGAACGGGATTCGTTCCCGTTCACGTTTTTCATGTTTTTAAGCTCATTTCAACTCCGTTTTTGTTCTAGTTTTCTTTAAACTTACTTTCTAGCCAATTAGAGTCTATTTAAAAAGAAAAATTCATTTTAGGTTTAATTTTGGAAATTTAGGGTTTTTAATTACCATTTAGGGTTCCCGTTTTGCGATTTTAATTAAAGTTTGATTTCCCGTTATTTGTTTTCGTGCTTAATTGTTATCATTTGCTTATTTTAATTATTTTTAATTCTTAGAAATAGATAATCAAATCCATCTTTGTTACCAATTCAAATCATTGTCCGAACAACAAACGTGGTCTCAATTTCATAAATCGTTGGGGAATAACGACCCGGGAATCATACTTCCCGGTTAATATACGTATAATATATATATATTTGTGAAGATTTTCCTTTCTACCTTTGTCCTCAAGGGTAGTTTGGTAAATTTTTTTCATATTATATTTTATAGTTATGTGTGTTGATTTACTATCAATCAGATCCCCTTATAGACTTTGTTTGGAAGAGCAGGATCAACAAAGCCTGGAGGTTGATGAACATACACCTCTTCTTCAATAGTGCCATAGAGAAATGCACTTTTAACATCCATTTGGTAGACAGTAAATCCCATGTATGATGCAAAGGCTAAAAATAACCTAATTGCCTCAATTCTGGCAACAGGTGCAAAAACCTCATCATAATCTATACCTTCCTCCTGTCTAAACCCTTGTGCTACAAGCCGTGCTTTGTTTTTCACAACAATACTTCTCTCATCCCTCTTATTCCTGAAGACCCACTTTGTGCCAATTACCTTTTTCCCATATGGCAAATCAACAAGTACCCAAACCTTCTGTAGTTTGAACTGAAGCAATTCCTCTTGCATTGCTTCAACCCAGCTTTCATCTTGTAAGGCTTGTGATATAGTCTTGGGTTCTTCTTGAGAGAGAAAACATGCAAACAAACAGTTCTGATGATCCTTGTGATTTGTTCTGTTCTGTTTGTGAATGTAACTTACCAAGGCTTGTTGTGCTGAAGAAGCCTTTTGAATCTTCCCTCTTGTTTGAACTGCTGATGTAGGATCTCCTAGAATTTATCCTTTTGGATAATCCATATGAATTCTGAGTGTGGGAATAGGACTGACAGCAATGGTGTTATCCATGTTGTTGAAATCAGCCACTGCACCCACATCTTTATCATCATCATAAGCCCCATTGAATATTCCATCATTTGAAAGAGTATCAAAAGCATTTTCCAAGTCAGGCATATTTGGATAAATGGGCAAATCATCATTAGGGAGAGTAGATGCATCAATAGGTATTTTTCCTCCAAGATAAACAAATGATGATTCACCAGTATTTGCACCTGTAGGAGTACTAGCAACACTAACATATGGTGTGTTAGACCAATCAGTACTAACAAATGGCCTATCAGTACTAATAAATGGCCTATCAGTACTAACAGATTGCCTATCAGTACTAAGTTTGTTAGTACTTGTAGCTTGAGCCGCCTTCTTTTGAGATGCAATTCTCCTCTTTTCTTCTTCAAAGGCTTGTCTTGAAACATCATCCATAGCTTTAACAGCCAATTCTTGAGTAACTATCTTCTCAAGTTCATCTTGCAAGTCTTGTTCACTTTCCTTGTTAGCAGCATCTTCTGACTCTTGTACATCATTGTCTTTAGGAGAACTTTCAGAAGGTTTTTCATGTGCAGCTGGAGCAACATCTTCTACTGGAATCCTTGTCCTATGAGGTTGTAGTGGAAGCAGTATGTATTCCTGAGTAGGTCCTTTATCTTTTCCTGATGAACCTGCAACATAAGAATCTTGTGTACCTGCATCCATATGAACCTGATTTTCTACACTAACAGGATTATAGTTCATTGAATTGGTGAGATAATCAAGATCAAATATCCAATTAGGACCAGTTCCTGTCACATTTGGTTGATTTTCAAGAAAATTGATATGTAGATTCTCTTCTACTCTTTTGGTCCTTTTTTATACTCTAAAGGCTTTACTAGAGGTAGAGTATCCAAGCAAATAACCTTCATCAGATTTCCCATCAAATTTGCCTAAGGAATCTAAGGTATTTAAAATGGTCAAGGGGTACCCAAAAGGGTCTCATAAAACTAATACTAGGTGATTTACCTGATTACATCAGTTTCATAAAGGTGTCTATTTTGAGGCTTGGTCACTAATACCACTAACACAGTACATAGCAAGCAGTATTAATTTGCCATCTGGCCCAAGGAATGGGATATGGTAAAAGTGAGTTAGCTTAACATAGTTCAGCTGCCATCAATGTGGGTCCTGTTGCTTTCCTTTCTGCCAAACACCATTCCTGCTATGGAGTGCTAGCTACACTAAACTCCCTTTTGATTCCTTTCTTAGCACAGAACTCATTTCATATCATGTTCTTAAACTCTGTCCCCATTATCACGATCTAGAATATTTTAACATTATGATTAAATTATTTTTCTGAGCCTATGATAAGATTACAAAGGATTTCAGATGTTTCATCCATGGTAAATAAGAAAAATACCCAACTAAACCTGCTGAAAGCATCAGTCACAACCAAGCAGTACCTTTTCTTGTTGATGCTTTTATACAGAGACAGGTACAAAAAGCCATATGAAGTAATTTCTAAAAGGCTCTCGTTATGATTCTATCTAACTTGGGCCTTACAGGCTTGTTGTTGCTTACCTACCCTTCTTGCAGGTAACACAAGTGAGGTCATTCACAAAAACTTTTGAAGGTAAACCTCTAACTAGGTGACCTTTAACAAGTTTATTTATATTTTTGAAATTTACATGACCTAATCTCCTATGCCATAATTTAGACTCATCTGCTGTTGCATTTGCATGTAAACAAGTTATACCTCCAGAAGGAATAATGTTCTTTAAATCTAAGTTGTACACATCATCCTTTCTTGGAGCCTAATACAACTTGACTTCATCAAGAAGCTTTAAAGCTAGGAGACAAGATAAGGCATTCATACTCATAAAAAGGACACTATTTTTCCTGTTGTCACAAGACACTTGTGAGATAGAGAAAAGGATTTAAACTTAAGTTCATCTACAAAATAAACATCATCAAAGTCTAAATTAGCAGTTTTGATTTTACCTTCCTACTCTATCCCCGTTATTTTACCCTCTTTAGGATCACTTCCAAAAGCCATAAAGCCCTCAATTGTAATCTTCCTCATAGTCCTAAAGATAAGCTTTTGTTGCCATCCATATGGCTAGAGCAACCACTATCCCCTCTGCATGACACCTGTAACAAGAATATCTGGGATTGACCCGCTGCACAAAATGTAAGAAGAATTAGAGTATCTCTTTAGGGATCCAAGCCATTACAGACTTGGAAATCCATTTTTGGGTCAACATACTCAACCATTTTTTGAGCATGAAGTGATCTATTGTCTTTGGACCACATGTATCCAGGTAATTTCCCTATCCTCCAAACCCATCTTGAACTTTTTAAAGGTCAGACGTCAGCTTACCCTTACCAGTATTAACTACTGCTCCTTTTCCCCAAGCAGTAGTCGATGTTTTTTTAAACCCCAAAAGTTTTTAACATCTGTTTTAAGTCTTTAGTCTAAAGATAGTTTTGAGTGAGTAAGACCTCTTGATAGGTGAACATGAGCCTCTTGGTCTTACATTGTCCATTCTTGGGTAAATAGATCTAGAAGCATAACCAGGCCTAGCAATACTAATATTTGGACTAGCAGTACTAACAGGCCTAGCAGTATTAATACTTGGCCTAGCAGTACTAACAGGCCTAGCAGTACTAACACTTGGCCTAGCAGTAAGCTAAACGAGGCCTTAGCAGTACTAACGACTGGCCAGCAAGTACTAATGCTTGCCTAGCAGTACTCAACAAATCATGTTCTTGTTTAGTACATCCGCTAGATAGGGACAAAAGTCTTACTTAAATGTGGGTATTTTGAAAAGTTTTGATGATTAACCCTTTTGGTATTATCCCATACTGGTTTGCCCTCCCTTTTACCAGTATTAACCACATTTTTTAGATTAGACTCTTGACTCTTTTTGTCATGGAAATTACAGTCTTTGATCAAGTGGTCAGTACTTTTACAAACAAAACAAGCTTTTACTTTCCTAAACCCAACTCCTTGTTTATGAGAATTTTGACCACTTTTATCATCTCTAGTCTCAGGTCTAACTTTTTGCACTCCAGACACTTCCTCCTCATCATCTGAGGTCCAATCCTCAATGATAACACTATCTCTGTTAATCTTAGGATTAGACACAACTGACTCACTGACTGACTTAGGCTTTTTAGTATTTGCATCATTTGTTTTACCTGCAGTCTCACCTATTTTATTATTAAGCTCAGTTGTTTGTGACTCAATGATTTTATTCCTTATGGCATATTCATCTAACCCAGCAAAAGATATATCAGCTCTTGGGGTTAAGAAGTTCCCTGTAATGGGAGGGGGAACAGCTTTATACCCATTCTTTGAAAATCTATCATTTTCTGGTATATGCTCATCATCACTTGATCTACCATCAAAAATACTCAAACTGTTCTCACTATCAGTTTCATGATTGCAACTTAATTCATTCAATTGTGTGCTATAACCTAAACCAGTTTTATCTCTAGAACTCATTTGACTTTTAAGTATTTCCTCAAGATTCTTGGTTGATTCTTCCCATTTAGCAATCTTATCTTTCAATTCATCTCTTTCTTCCATATTTAAGTTGTTAATCTTCATTCTCTACATTTAAGTCTCATAATTCTGAAATGTGCCATATTTCCTCACCCTCAAGCTAACTCATTTTTTTTTCATGTCCCAATAATCATGGGATTCTAGTGACTCTAATGCTATTCATAACCCCTAATGTTCTAGTTTTGCTTTGTTATGCTTTCTTTTTCAGTATCATAGTTCTTTTGAAGACATTTAAATGATTTAAGACATTTAGAACATTGTTGTACCTTACTGTCAGAAGAACTTGATGAGCTTGAAGAGGAGATTGCCATCAAAGCATAGTTGACTGGTTCTACTTCAAAATCATTGCTCCAATCATAGCCTCCTAGACCATCTTGAGCCACCAGTGCCTGTGATGAAGATTCATTAGTTGGTGCATTGCTCCTGCCATTGTCACCATAAGATCTTCTTCCTTGACTCCTTCCAGATCTACATTCTCTAGCAAAATGCCCTTTTTCTGTGACAGTTGTAGCACTCAACTTTTTGAACTTGTCAAGAGAAACAGGTCCTTTTTCTTATGAATCCATATTCTTCATGGTCCTTTGGAAATGAAATTCTTTATCTGATAAGTCAACATAGCCCACTGCCATCGAGGTCCCAGGTTTCCTCCAAGGTCATCTCCATGCCATCTGCTAAAAATCCTCATTCTCAAAGTTTAGGAACGTCTGTTTTGGTTATGCAAGGAAGGAGTAAGCTATATCATGAGCAGATGGAGTGGTTGGAACTTGATTAATTCCACCAGCAGCACTAATCCCAAAATCTCCACTGGCAGTACTAACTTCATTAGTACTGTTAGTATTCTCAGAGGAAAGAAAAGCCAAATTCTGAGAAGCAGAGTTAGAACCTGAAAACCTTTTCAATTCATCTTCATACACCCTTAGATTGTTGTAAAGGTCATCAACATCAATCTCATCAATGTCTGGCTTATTTCTCATGATGAGGGCAATCTGATTCCATGAAGAAGGAAGACTTCTAAAGAACTTCTGGTTGATGTCTTCCTTTGATATTGGAGCACCATGAACCTCCAATTGACTTATCAGTTTTTGGAATCTATCATAAGCTTTGTCCAAGCTTTCATTTGATGCAGTAGAAAAAATTTCAAATTGATGTTTTAGAACATTTTTTTTGCATTTTCTTAGATTCTACATTACCACCGAATCTCAATTTGAATTGCCCTCCTAGAGTGATTTACATTAGCAAACATTGTGAAACTTGAGGTAGGGTATTCATCAGGTATTACTAAAATGCAAGATATTTTAAACTCTTTCCTGATTCCTTCTTGTAGCCTTGTTTAGCAGTCTAGGAGCAGGGAGATGCATAATTTCTCAGTTTGTTGGTGCAGGCTCTTCTTCTAAATCTCCATTGACAATAACATCCCATAGATTATGGTCTGTATGACAGATATATTGGCGCATTCTCATGCTCCATATATCGTACTCTCCCTTGGGATCTTCATTGCAGTGATTGTGGGTGGAGGAATGTCTTGTTCTCCACAATAATGCAATGAAATCTTCAAGCTCAATTGGCAAGAATCTTCAAGCTGAATTGGCAAGAAATCTTCAAGCCATCTTACAGTTGAGTTCTTCTTAATCAGAGTTTCCACACAAGCTCTGATACCACTTGTTGGATCGATTTACTGAATAGATCTAAACCTTCAGCTTGTAAAGGGTTTTTTTTCCTTAGGATAAAATCTAAAGTAACAATGATGACACACTGAGTGACACTATCGAATTATGCGAATCTAATCAATAGCTGCTAAGAAGAAACAATAATAATACCACAAAAGAACTTTTATATTAAACTTTGAATTGCCTAGGTTACTGATTAGAAACTATTGAATTTACTAGTCATCATCATATGATCTTTGTAGAACTATATCTACTGAATTGCCTAGGGTTCCTTTTTATAGAACTAAGGAAACCCTATAGGCTTTAAACAAAACGCGTATAAAGACAATGCAATATCCTTCCTAAGATATCTCATGCATATCTTTAACTCTAACTAAATTCTACGTAAGCAACTTAACCTAAATACATAAGCATATTAACTTTTTTAAACACTACGTAGTACTAACTATGAAATCCTTCTACCCAGTACTAACTATTTATAATAGCAGGAACTAATTATAATACTAACAGAAATTAAGTCTGTTATATACAAAATTACTTAACACAACCTGTTAACATCTTCTTCGCCTTTTTGTCATAATCCAATATGGGACTTATGAATATAAGCAACTTTGATCTTGACCACTCAAACCAATATCACACTTCTAATCCAATCCTTCTATTTCCTTAAATTACCCACCATTAAGCACAATAAGAAAAATGAACTTGAGTAGTATTAATATAAACGTTGACAGCACTAACATGTTTCGTATCCCAAACAAGTAATGTAGACTGCTTAACCTAGCAGCACTAATAAATAGGGACAACAATTGGTTTCATATGGCAGTATAAACCTACCTTTGCCATATTATTACTCAAGGAGCAGCACTATCCCACATACTTGCAAACAAAGCACATAACCACATTAATTTTGAAGCAACATCATCATTAAATCTTCCCTTCAAACCACTCGACAAAAACTTCTATTCATAAACTAAAAACCCACGAATAGATAGTAATACAATCGAAACAGATTTTGAGCCACCAAGATTTGCGAATGACCTGTCCAATAACATCTACATATCCTGAATTAACTTCACATTAAGCCTATGATGGCTTACACTCTCACCCATAAATGCTTCCAATCCGCATCAAATCCATGTACAAACCAAGAACTAAGATAAGAAAACCTAGATTAGGTTTTTGTATCCAGTTCCAAAAACCACTAATGATTAAAACCACCAAGAAGAGTATATTAACCAGAGTACATGAAACCCTTAAACCATAGCGACCACAACACCTTTTCTGTATTATTAAATTAGGTTTTGGAGAAAACCCTAATTTATTGAATTCACTTGTTACCGAAACACATGGAAGCTCAAAACACTAGTTGATTTTAATAATTTGAATCAGTAAAAACATCAATTAGAGTACCTTCAATAATCCTTGTGTCTTCTATTTGATCGTATTAGGGTTTGTACAAAACCCTAGGTTTACCGAATTTCAATCAATCACCGAATTTGATCAGTTTACCAAAAATAGAAAATAGAAAATTAATACCTTTTTACTTCATGAATTCACCAATAAAACCTTGTTAGATCCAAGATCAAGAGCCCCGTGGCTTTGATACCAATTATGAATCGTTTAAGCTCAAGATTGGTTATATCTTTTATACTTGGATCATGAATAACAATGATTAATAAATTTGCACAGCAGAATAATAACACAGAGTCAAAGTTACTCTAACAAGGTTTTCATCATTATCTTCACTATGATATATGACTACTACAAGCCCCAATTCTACCTTAATCAGCGGTAAAACGTGTTATCTAAACAATAACAAGGAATCAAAGATCCTTGAGGCTAAACCTATGCATCTCCTTAGAGAATTGATGCCTATAACACACACACACACACACTTTTCTGGTGTTTACATCTTTGACACACCAAAAACAATACGACCTATATCTCTTTATATAATAGAGATATTAGATTTACAAAGGATAAGAACAAATAAAGATATTAAATAAATCTTTTAATCAATTGAAGTTTTATCTTCAGAATCTTCAAAATCTTCCATCTTTTCAAGAATTCCTCCTTTGCCTTTTAAGTCCTTCATCTTTCATATGTTTTGTCTTATCAACTCAAATATAATTCTCAACAACTATGCACCCACAAAAAAATCATTTTGAATTTATAACCGATGTACCAAACGAATCATTAAGACAATTCATGTAGATTTTGATGAGCTGACTGTGATGGCTTCTGAACACAGCAGTTCAGGATCCGCATTTCTTGAAATGACTCCTGCAACAATTAGTTCAAGACTTGTGTCAAACCCTCCTCCTTCAACACCGTTTATACCACCTTCAAGAACTGATTGGGATTTTTTGTTTACCGCTGTTTGATGAATTACTCACTCCTCCAACTAGTGTTGATCACCCAACCCCTAAAGTCCGTTACTTTTAATTGCTGAAGTATGTTGCTCTACCAGAACCCAGCTAGCATCAACCAAGTTTCACCTTCCTCAAAAACGTGTTGATCAAGATGCAAACCATCACCTAGTAACTCTCAGAAACAACACCCAAACTCAATCTCTTGTCATTCCTGAACGATGTTGAAGTAAGACAATCATAAATTAGATGTTCACACGATGAATAACGATCCATTCTTTGGTATTTCAATTCCCAAACACGATTATGAAGCATCTTCTTCCTTCGGATGTTAATCCTACTTGTTGTGGCATACTTTACTTCTCCTAACGTCAAACACGTTACTTAAATGGACCAAGATATCCTTTAAGAAACATCATCATTGGAAATCTCGAAAGACCTGTTTCTACAAGACCTCCACTCTATGAACAAAGTTTATTTTGTTATGACAAGGCCTTTCTCATCATTTGACCAAAGAACTATAAAGACAGCATTAACATCAAGCATGTTGGATTGATCAGATGCAAGAGGAGCTACACGAATTTGAACCATCTTGAAAGTTTGGAACTCGTGTCCAACAATCAGATAAAGTGGATGTCATTACTTTAAAATAAAGATTTATAAGGTAAAACTTATGAAAATGGAGGAATATCTAAGGAACAAAGCTCGGTTGGTTGCTTGTGGTTTAGTCAAGAAGAGAGAAATTAATTTGAGGAATCCTTTGCTCCATGGCAAGACCTGATGCTATTCGAATTTTCCCTCTCATATGCTGCTCCACGATGAAATGATCGTCTACCAAAGGGATGTTAAAGAACAACATTCTTGAAAACATTCTACGCGAAGTAAGTTTATGTCAGTCAACAGACAGGGTTTGTGGATCAAGACAATCTGAATCATGTGTACAAGCTTAAGAAGGCTCTTTATGGGTTGAAACCAAGCTCCTCGCGTGTGGTACGATCTATTATCGAAGTTTCTACTCTCTCAAGAATTCTCTAAAGGAACCGTGGATCCCACATTGTTTATCAGAAGACAAAGGTAAAGAATATACTCACTGGTACAAATCTATGTTGAAGATATAATCTTTGCGTCTACTACACCTGAATTATGTGACCAATTTTCAAAAATAATGTGTTCAAAGTTTAAGATGTCGATGATGGGAAAAATGTCATTTTTTCTAGGATTACAGATTTCACAAAGTCCCAGATGCATCTTTTTAAACTAGTCTAAATATGCTCTAGAATCATTGAAGAAATATGGTATGGAATCTAGTAACCCCGTGGATACTCCCATGGTGGAGAAATCCAAACTGGATGAAGATCCACAAGGGAAAGCCGTAGATCCTACACACTATCATGGAATGATTGGCACCCTTATGTATCTTACAGCCAGTAGACCAGACCTAACATTTGTTGTTTGTATGTGTGCCCGGTATCAGGCAAAGCCTATCGAAAAGCACCTCCATGTTGTAAAAAAGATCTTTAAATACCTATGAGAGGAACCATAAATCGAGGACTCTGGTATCCAAAAGATTCTTCTATTTCTCTAACAGCTATTATTCAAGACGCAGATCAACAAAGCGAGTTTCCAAGATACTAGACGAAGTACTTCTGGATGTATGCAATTATTAGGAGACAGACTTGTTAGCTGGTTATCAAAAAGGCAAAAAAGCGTTGCGACATCCAGTACGAAAGCTAAATATATTGACATGTCTGGCTGTTGTGCTCAAATATTATAGATTGAATCACAAGCTTCCGACTATGGCCTTGGATACAATTAAAACTTCCAATGTACTATGATAACAAAAGCGCTATTGCCTTATGCTACAACAATATTCAACATTCTCGATCAAAGCATATTGACATCAGATTCCACTTCATCAAAGAGCAAGTGGAGAATGGAGTGGTAGAGCTTTACTTTGTCAACAACGTATACAACTAGAAAGACATCTTCACTAAAAGCCCTATGTAGAAAAGAATTGAATTCTTATCAACAAGCTGGGAATGCGAAGTTTTACCGCCTAAAACAAAAAAAAAAAAAAAGAGACACAAAAACATTTGGCAGATGAAACGAAGATAGTGGTGGTAAACTTATTTTGATATCCTGTGTATCATATGTATATATATTAAAACCATAAAATCCAAAAAGATTTTTCATTTTTTTAGAAAACTTTTATAAAATCAAAATACAAAAATATAAAATCTTTAAAACCAAAGAAAAAAAATTAAAAAATGTGAAAAATAAAAAAAGAGGTAATAATGGCATGTCTTTTGAAAATCGATAACATTTACGGTCTTAGAAATGTCATTCAATAATGATACGAGGCTGTAAATGAAGTTTGAGCAGAAGTTCCAAATGTTTTCAAAACATGCCAAAATGGCTTGCTATTATTTCCGATAGCAACCCGGTCATCTTCTTAAAGGCAAGTATTCCGTCAAAAAGGAAACTTGACCTCTCAACGGGAATTTATTCTCGGGCATGGTCTACTTTATGACCATGCAAAGGCTTGTGATTACTTTGCATCACAACCCGTGCTTCCTATATTTCCATAAGTGTACGCGTCAGTGCGCTTATGTGTGAAAATAAGAGAAATCTTATTTTGGTGTTTGTTTTTCAAAAATATAACATTGCTTCATCAGAAAATGTTTTTTTTCAAAGACATTCGAGTTCTCAAACAATGACTACAACTCTTTAAATAGAAAACGGGTCACTGTTTGAGGGGGAGAAAATATCAAATATCTTCTTCATAATAATAATGTGTTTAAAAGGAAAAAGGTTTTAAACAATAACGGAATAACATTCTTAAGGAAAGTTAATTAAGTTTAGCTTATGTGTGCCTTATATGTTATGTGTTTATGCCTTTAGGGAGTTAAAGTGTGAATTAAGAGGTTAGGTATGCTAGTAAAAAACATTAGTGGACTACTTGTGCCAATTGTTAAACTATAATTGCCTAATAAATCTTATAAGTGTATATTTAAAGGGTTAAGTAACTTGAGGGGTTGAATGTGTACAAAATGAAAATTGTTTCATAACACCACGCAACCCTATCATCACTTACACATACAAACACACACTTAAGAAAATATTTCCCCCCCCCTCATCCTCACTTCGAAATCGCCTTCACTAGTTCTCATCTTTCAATCGTTATATCACTTAAGGTATAAAAATCATCTTCTATACACCTCCTAAACTATTCATAAAAACTCGAAGGAATTGGGATTTTATTCAGTTTTAAACTCGAAAACCCTAATTCTTAAATTAGGGTTTCTCAAAATCAAAAGTACATAAATCATCAAATTGATTGAGGGGTTATGATCGATTTAGTGTATAGAGGACTCGTTTAATGTAGATTTATGTTGTGGTTATCATATGAATGAGATAAGCTTGATTTATTCACAGCTCGAACATTTGGGTTTTTAGGAGATATAAGTAAAAAACTTAGTGAGTATTATTGTATTAGGAGTCTTAATACAACTTTCTCAATGGTGTTTAAGTTGTTCATATAACACCATTAATTGAAGCTTGTTGAATATATGTGCTATTATGTATTAAAATGCTCGTTTGTGTATACGTTTGATGATTCTGTTGCTTCAAGTTGTTATCATGTTCCTATGTGTTGTTTTCATGCTAAGAATGTTATACAAACAAGTGTAAGTGCAACTAAACGTGTTTGTGAATCTTTTTAAGAGAACCCGAACTAGTTGTTTTTCCTTTAGGAACCGATCTAATCGAGTCCCTTTAGGAACCGATCTAGTTATAACATTTGAGACCCGAACTAGTCATATTCCTTTGGGAACCGATCTAATCAAGTCTCTTTGGGAACCGATCTAATCAAGTCTCTTTGGGAACCGAACTAATCAAAACAGTTGAGGACCGATCTAGTCATTTTTCAGGACCCGATCTAGACATTTTCCTTAAGGAGCCGATCTAGTCAAGTCACTTGAGGACCGATCTAGTAGATTTGATTTATGACCCGATCTGGTCATTCATATTAAGGACCCAATCTAGTCATCGTTCTTAAGGAACCGATCTAGGTTTTCTCATCAAGGACCCGATCTAGTCATTTTGTTTAAGGACCCGATCTAGTTGTTCTCATTAAGGAACTGATCTTGTGAAATCTTTAAGGAACCGATCTAATAGATTTAGACCAAAAATACTTAAGATCAAAATTTCAAATCAAAGGCAAATTAAAAATTAAATTAGCAGGCTAATTAAAATTGGTTAATTATGCTATCTAATTGAGTTAAAAATAGGCTTAAAAACAAGGTCAAATCAAGGTTAACTAAAATACGACTTAGGATATCTAAAATTCTCTACTAGTTAGAAAGACCATGATTCCTAAATTGTCAAAGTCGTTGCCTTAATCCCTTAAGCATATAAGTCACACTATCTAAGTTGTCATTCAGCAGAAAAGATCTTTACAAGTCTAAAAATGGTTCTTCAGAGGTTCTAAATACTTAAAGAAAATTTTTCACAAATTAATGATAAAACATAAAATGTTCACATAAAAGGTCTATATAGTTATATATAAACTTGGTTATACATAAAAACTGTATTGATTCTTTCTTAAGCAGAACCATAGACATCACAAGAGCAGAACAAATTGCATTGGATGACGCTTTAGTTGCTCCTGCCAACAGACTCAAGATTGTTAAAAGTAATCTTCGACTAAGCTCAGACCTTGAGTCCAAAGAAGCAACTCTTCAAGCAAGTGGTGTATGGTAGTTTTGAAACTCAACTCCCTTTACAAGGCATTCAGATCACAAAAGAGAGCTGATGTTCCAGATCACAAATAAGAAACAAATGAGAATCTTGAGTACTTTTAAGAAATGGCTTCAAATAAGGAATGCCCTAAAACTCCCTGATCAGCAATTCGAGGAACTACTCTTTGAAGAGGAAATTCTCACGTTTCTCAGATATCTTGGTCATAGTAGAGAGATAAAGGTGATCACCGATGTTAATGTCAACAAGCTGCATCAACCTTAGAGATCATTTGTTGTGGTCATCAACAAATGTCTGTGTGGTAAAAGTACCGGATATGACAGTCTTCAACAATCTCAAGCTCAAATCCTTTGGGGCATGTACCATAAGAAGAACGTAGACTATGCCTACCTTCTGTGGGAGGACTTTGTTTATTAGTAGAGAACAAGAATGTCAAGAGGAGTAATGAGATGTACTACCCTCGCTTCACCAAGGTCATCGTCAACTTTTTCATGACTAAGGATTCATCAATTCCAAGAAGAAACAAGGTAAATTGGCACTTTTCCAGGGATGACCCAATGTTCACCATGATAAAGGTTGTCTCTAGGCATGAGGACACACATCTATATGGTGCTATTTTGCCTGATAAATTGACAAATGAAGCCATCAAAGATTTCAAATCCTAAAAAGAGTACTATGTTATTTCTTCAAGAGCCGAACCTCCTAAAACAAAAGCAAGTGTCAAGAAGAAGCAAGCTGGATCTGACAAGACAAAGACTCCTCTAACTGCTAAAGGTAAAAGACTCAACACTTTAGCAAAGACGGCTAAACCTTTTCAAGAAGAAACAACCTGCAAAGAACGTCTAAATTAAGGTCTAATAGTTTGTCTTAATTTGCTTTAATAGAAGCTGACACAAATGGAAGGCTGGCTACAAAAAAAAAGTCGTGATACAAACTCACAAAGCTCTCAACGCAAGCGGTTTAGGTAACAATGAAGGAACTGGTGATAAACCAGGGGTCCCCGATGTACCGACATGTGTATCTGATGATGAGCAAATCTCTTAGAAGACTAGTAATGAGGAAGATGATGATGAAGTAGTAATGAGTGATGATGATGATGATGACGATGCTGATAATCAAGACGATGATGACAACGATGATGATGATGATCAAAATGATGACAATACTGATAATTAAAATGATGACAATAATGATGATGATGATGGACAAGATCATGAAGATCAAGATGATGATAACGAGCAGACTGATTCAGACAACAATGGTGATGACTTTGTTCATCCTAAGTTTTCTACTCATGATGAAGAAGATAATGAAGAAGAGGGTTCAGATCAAAGGTTTCAAACACCTTCTCATTACGAATCCACTGATGATGAAGAAAGTGATGAAGTCACTCATGGGCGAATGTTAAGGGAGAAGAACTGGATGAAGAAAAGACAAATAAAGAGGACGAAGTGAATGAATTATACAAGGACGTAAATGTCAATCTAGAAGGAAGAAATACTAAAATGACAGATGCTCCACGCACAATCATTCAAACTAATCAAGTAATAGAAGACACTCATGTGATCATAACTCCGGTCAATCCTGAAGGTCAACAACAAAGTTCTTCTGTGTCATCTGGCTTCGTTTCTAACATGCTCAACCTCAGTCCAGATACAGGTATTATCTCTATATTTAATCTTAACACTGAGTCAACTTCTCAGGTAGATATTTTGGTTACTACTATTGCTAAGACACCTCTTTCGTCTGCAACAACACTTCCTCCACCAACCATTCCTCTTATTACACATCTGCAACAAACACCAGTTCCTACAACTCAATAACTGTTCCAAGTCCTCCTATAAGATCTTCCTAACTTTGGTTCCTTATTCGAGTTTTGGACCATAGACTAAAATTTTTGGAAACCGACTTCTCAGAATTCAAGCAAACGAACCAATTTGCTTAAGCAGTTTCTTTAATTCCTGGCATTATTGATGCATACCTTGCTAACAAGATGCATGAAGCCGTCAAAAAAGTTGTATCAAGTTAACAGTCAGACCAACTTAGAGATGAACACAAGCTAAAAATGCAGACTTCATACATAAAACTATATGACAACATTAAGAAAATAATCAAGGATCAAGTCAAAGAACAAGTAAAGGCACAAGTATCCAAGATTTTGGTGAAATTTTGAGAAGACTTAAAGAACAACATCGAAAGCAGAGGTTCTGGCTCGTTCATCCAATGAATCTAAGACATCTTATGCTATAGCCGCCAACCTATCTGAACTTGAGCTGAAGAAGATTCTCATAGATAAGATGGAGAGTAATAAGTCAATCTACAGATCTGATGAACAGAAGAATCTCTACAAAGCATTGGTTGACGCTTACGAAAGTGACAAACTCATACTTGACACATATGGAGATACGGTCACATTTATAAGACATCAAGATGATGAGGATAAAAGAACAGAAGAAAACCCCCGTTGGATCAATACCGGGGGTCTAAGAGACAGAAGAGAGGAAAAAAACCCAGAGTCAACCTAAGTGCACCCAAAGGAAAAGACAATCCAAGAAAATTGGCAAGTCAACTAAAAGGTCCAAATCTCATCACATGTCTGCTGGCGTGTCTGCTCAAGCAGAAGAACCAATGCACACTGCCAAAGATTTAGAAGAACCCCCCGCACATCAGGAGTTCGTAACAAGGAGTTACTGAAGATCACCTGATGAAGAGACCCTACTTTGCTTCCTGATTGGTTTTAGAAACAATCAAAACCACGCTCCTACTAACTAACTCCCCAGGATTGTGAATTTAGAATAAGACTTTGCCTGAGCTCAAAAGGACCTGTATTTCAAAAGGCCTTGGCTAAGCTCTTGGCCTAGATGGAAGATCCGCGTGAGTCGTTAGAATAAGCTAATGGGACAACTCCTCTAATTTCTCCTCAGCTTCATAATGGATAGGCTTAAAGTTGATACTCTGACGCCAATTATTAAGTCGGCTCCAACCTTCGAGTAACTGATGAAATGATCATGTCCGAGTCTGGTGGAGCAAGAATATTTCTTTAAAAGAAGTCAACAAAGGCAAACATTGATCAATTTAGATTGTAACAACCCTGAAGGTCCGCAATAACCACATGGTTTGGCCGCAAACCATTAACCATTGATACCTAATTCCACGAGGTCAACAAGTCAATTCCTTTTGATCACTTCAACCAATAATGATTGTTGCGTATCAAAGTGGAGGTGTCCTCAAGCCGAACATATACAACTTTGAGTGACAAATACAAGGCTGAAGACTAACGATCACATATTAAATGGATTGAAGATTTATCTGGGTAGTATTAGAGAATGTAGGAGAAGAAGGATGAGAAGAGAGGGAAAGTGAGAGCAGAAAGGGGAAGATGAGGGTAGCCCCTACCAGAATGTGAGTCAAGTGTCTTTAGCTATGACAAACATGCACATTAGGGAATCTCACATGGTCAGAAAATGACAACAAATCCTATGGGATTGCTTCTAACAGGGGAATCAATTATGATGCTACATCCAAATGCATAATCATTGCTGTCACAAAGCATCAAATGTCGAATGGCATAATTTACAAGCATCTGATTTGGATCACTTTTGTAGAGATGATGACAACTGTAAAATTCAATAGAAGGCGATTATCAACAAGCTTCGCATCCAAGACATTGAAGACATGTTGCTTCTTCTTGTTCAAGGCAAGTTGACAAATCTCACTATTAAAGGACGCCTAGCTTTTAATGTCTCCTTGCGAATGTTTACAAGAAGCATTATCATCTAAAGGCGTGTGGAAGATCTTCAATTAGGTGTCGAAAGTTACCAAAAGAAGCTCAACCTTACAAATCCAAATACGTACAGATCAGATCTTAAACGAAGGGAAGCTTATACAGCATAATCCAATCCCAGAGGTTTCATTTACCAGAATAAATACAAGAAGAACAAATTGATGCGTATTGATGAACTCCACAAGTTTAGTGACGGGACACTCAATGATGTTCGGACTGCTCTTAATGATCGTCTAAAGGGAATCCATATGAAGTATCTGCCATAGACTATCTGGAGATAAAGTGATAGAGATAAAGTAGGAGCTATGATCCAGGCAATTGATAAACAACTAAAGACCAGGAGGATTATGCGGAGCTTAGAGAAATTTGTTAGTGGTAAATCGTACGAGGGAGACTTTCGACTGCTGCAAAGGACCATATGATTTATCATATAATGTCCTCATCATAACAGTCAAACCTTGTACGTAATAAATAACTTATGAAATTTGTATGTATGTGTTAGAACATTATGGTGATATTAAGGTGTGCTCGAGTACAAAATTTTCAAGAATTTCTTAGTAAATTCAAAAAAAATTAAATTATTGTACTCAACACTATCTTATATACCCTCACAAGTTGAGGGGGAGCATTAAAATGTTCCTAATAGTGATTATGTAACATTTTGTCCCCGGACGTTTAATCAATTGATATCTAAAATATCAACGGATTAACATTTTTGATAAGGGGAGAAAATGTGATTAAATTGAATCTAATTTGTACTGAAATGTGATCATATAAAATGGACTCAATGCACTTCACACTTAGTTGTACTACGATTACGATGCACATGTTAAGGGGAGCTTTTAGTAATGATGAAAAACTCTCAAAGTGTAAATCTTTTGATATTTATATCAAACACTTTTATTGAACTTTTCAATGATTTTTGCCTTGATTATGATGGAATACCCAAAAGACCGACCATGTACTTAAATTTATGAAGTTATAACGTGGTTAGGTATAGGTATTCAAATCCTATGATCCTAGCCAAAACTGAAGGGATCAACCCGAAGAATACACCGCTAGATAGTGTAGAAGTCCTTAAGGATATGATACAAAAGGAGAAAAAAAAGATAGGAACAAGTATAATGCCGACTGAGATGGATCTAAACACTGGAACAACCTAACAAGGTGTTAGTTAGAAGTTCTCGGTAAGCATTGAAGGGGTTGAAGAATTAAAAAGAAATGTATGAATAAAGGGTGTAAAGAAAGAAGGCCTCCATACACTTAGGTAGAAACTGGGTCAATACATAAACTGTCAGAGACACTAAGCTGTTGTCTGACATTGAAGACAGTCATGGGACCCAGTGACGCTATGCATCACCCTAGTCCCTAGCCACTCAAGGTCTCTCAAAAGACTCTTGTTTCATTTCTAATGGAGATTAAACACGCATTTTCTATCAACTTTCTCACTCCGAGTTAGTTGATATTGAAAAGGTGGCAGTCATGCTCCAGGCCCTTCGATCACCAAAAACAAAGTGGCACTATTGAGTCTAGAAGCCAAAAGAGATCATCCATAAATCATCATTAGGAAACTTGATCAAATTATCTGTACTTTAGTCACACAATTGAATAACAAATATATATAAGAGTCCTAATGCATTATCCTTGTGATTTTTGCAGAACATCCCGAGTGATATCTTCACAATGAAGATGGAAAATCCTGCTGGAGCCAAACATCAAACAAGCTCATGGTAGTGACCTTTGTGCGAATTCTCTATGAATTAAACTTGCGTACAACTGGAATGAAATGATGGTGCGAATCTATAAAATCACATCTTGTTCTAGGTTATGAATTGATGATTGATGATGAATTTTTGAAATGATTAACGAACTCTCGATGTGCACAAAACCAATTTAGCAAGTGACATCGTCAATTTGATTTTTCAAATCGAGATTTTCTATTCAAATCGGTGAGAACTTCGTCCTTGCTGTTCAGAACTTCATACCATGTTGTCGGCTTTGGAGATGCTTCGGTTATAAGAACGGCTAGTGGCAAGTGCAAAACCCATTCAAGGAGATTCATGGAATTTCTATCATGATCACAAGGCATATTTACAACGATCAAAAACCAACAGGGAACCGTAGTTATTTCAACCGTATTCGATGAAGTGACAAAGACACTTTCGTCCATAACTGTTGATTATCACTAACCTAAACCTAAAACCTGCAGGTACTCTTGACGAATTGGTGCAACGATTCTCGATTAAGTCATGATCATAGACACATGCTCATGGAGGACCTGATCGATGCAAATATAGAGACATCATGAAAGCTCAAGTACATGTTTTCAGACTTTCGCTACTCTGATATCATACGTCTTTCTTGAAGTGACGAAGTATTAAATTCAAAGAATTTCAAAGAAGTTTTTGTCACTCTGATGCCGAACGTCTTTATCGAAGTGACGAAGTGTTATAGTTAAAGAACCTCAAGAAAGATGCAATATTATAGCTTTTCAAGTTAACATATCAAGAAAGGTATGAGCATGTCGGTCCAAAAGTCACAAGTTCACAAGATGGCAAAGTTTACAAGATAGCGAGATCAGATTATGCTTGGTTGATGATCTCAAGATGATTTAAGATCACATTTTCACATTCAAGTCAAAGGAACAAGCTAATGCCTAAAGTCAATGATCACTACATCAAGATCACAAGTTACTGATTGAAGTAAAGACTACGAGCTCAAGACAAAGATGGTAGCTTAGACTCAAATTTGTAAAAGAGTGACCTCGCCTTAGGGGGGAGTGTTAGGAACACGTAAGGTGTCGGTCACGCAACATAAATTTTCCATTGATAACTGTAGTTAGCTCGTTGAGTTAAAATTTTTGGAAACTACAAGGCTAGTTTAGCTAAAAGCCCTGAGTAAAACCCCGAAGGCCCAAGCCCACGATCCATTGTAAGTATATAAACACCTCTCCATGACTTGGAGAGGTGGTTGGTTGTTCATTTTTCACACATAATACATTTTCTATCTTATGTTTTACTTTCAATCTCTCCCAAGTGTTCACCCAACCCTTTCTCTCACTAAAACAACCTCTTTCCCTCTCTTCAAGTATGCTATTAGATTAGTATACAAAAAGGTCTAAAAATCTACAGGGAATAGCGTAGAATTTATAGCCAAGACTAGGCAAACGTCTCCTGTAGACGATCCTGGAGCCAAGATATAATCTGTGGGCGTCCTGCTATCAGGGGGGCCACCCCTGAAAGGTAGACGGCTCCCATTTTTGTCTGTAGTAGAAAAGGTTAAAACTGGTATAAGAACCTCCAGTTTGGGGGGAAAATCAGTTTCAAATTTTTATAATTAAATAAAACATTTCTTTATTAGTAAAAATATTTTGATATTTTTATTTTTGTAAAAATACTTTTGTAGAAATATAATGGTTAAGAAAAAATATTTTTTTGATCACTAATCATGTTTAATGATTTGTTTATTTATACCTTAAGTGATTTACGTTGAAATAGAAATTTATGATTAATAACTCGTAAACGTTTATTTTTATCGTACACGTTTTTTACATTTTGTCATCTTCAAAACGTAGAGGAGTCAAAAAATATAAATAACATTTTTAGGCATTATTTGTATTAACAATCTCTCTCTTTTTGATGATGAAAAATTTAAACTCATTTTAGATAAAAATAAATAAAATTTTGCAAGTTATTAATGAGTTATGATCCATTTCTCCCCATTTTTGTCGAATCCAAAAAGGTTGATCGTCGAGTAGAGAAGAAAGAAATTGACGATGCCAAGACTCCCCCTTGATGTATGCTCCCCCTCGTTTGGGGCACCAAGGTATCGAGCTTATGGGATTTTGTTACAAAACCGAGTTAGAAATACAAGTGCAAGAACAATTTCTTAACAAGTAGCATATCTATACAAATATATACATTGATAGATGAAAGAGATAGAAAAGAAATAACATCCCCCTAAATAATTCATGCACAAAACACCTATATAATTATAATAGGAGATTCATTCATAGAAAGCAAATTCAAATACTTGAAAGGTATGAATATTTACAAACTAATTATAAGAGCATAACATAGAAAGAGACCATTCAAACTAAGAGCAAGACTAGATGTTGTCATGATTTCTAGGAGATGCCATAAAGCCAAAAGATGGTTTGTCAAGTTATTTGAGATGAATTAAACCATATTATAATTTTAATAGTGTTGGAGAGTAAAAGAGAAGGTATGTGAGGATGCATTGGTATTTGGTTAGTGGTGGACTACCGAATAAAAGGTCGAGTGAGAAGAAATTGAATGAAGCTCATTTCTTATTGATTGAAATTGATTTTGGGTGTACATACAACAATGGCAAAACCCCAAGTGAAAGTTGACTTGATCAAGAGTAACAGGGTGAATCAAAGGTACCGATGTGAAGAGTTGTGGAGAAGTGTTTAAACACTTGAAGAGTAGGTATTGGTTTGCAATGAATGGGATATGTTTCAAAAAAAAATACAAAAGAAGTTGTAACATGTGGTGGAGTTGATTCACCATTTGTTCGCTATTTGGATTAAGTGGTGGAGTAGGTTGAAAAAGTAACTCTTGGTGGAGGAGAAGGTGATGGATTTTGAGAGATGGATGGGGTGATTATGAGTAGGTGTTGGTTCTTCTCCACAAACTTTGTCTTAATATACCAAAATTTTATGTTTTCTTAAGAAGTTTGGAAGATAGAGCAAGACATTTTGAGTCAAGAGAAAAAGAAGAAGTGAAGTGGATATGATGATGGAAGATGAAGATAATGTGTGGTTTAAATATTAAAGGGGATGAGAGAAAGTGGAAAAGCATGGTGTTGAATGAAAAAAAGGTTAACAGAGAGTTGTGTGTCCATAAATAGAGAAATGCTAAGCTAGAGGCTAGAATTAGAGAGGGTCAAAGTTGTCGAAAAAGAGAGACATAGAAAAATTCATTTTGCCCTCCTAAAGGTGGTCCCATTTTCTACAAGGCAGTCATAGATATATTAGGGGGCCGCCCTAAGTATTTAGGAGCCATTTTCTAAGGATGATGAATTTTTCTCAGAATTCTCAGTTTGTCACTATAGTGCAGAAAAGAAAGGTATTGAGAGTAGGTTGTAGCAAATCCTATTTCTTAATAATCAACTAATTCTAGCTTTGTTATCCATATGTAACTATTGTCATACAAATTTAAATTTGAGGGGAATCAAGTATAAACTTAAAAATAATTAATCTAAGACATGCATCGAATTTTACACATAGCACTTAGGTAGCATTCAACTAAAGTTTAGGATGATAAAATTGAATGATCATCCAAGGCAAATTATATTGTACCTTAAAAACTACTAACAAATCCATAATATCATGTAGCAAATCATAGGATAGTAGGTTAAATAAGAAATAATAATTGATAATAGCCTTTAATTATATACATGTATTCAGGCGGCCGTATGTTCTATTTAATATCATTTCCTCGTAAACTTTCAAACATAATAAGCATGAAATATTCAGGTTCACTTGAAGACATCTCAAATCTCAAAAAAAGGAACTAAAGACATAAATATTGTTACACCTTAGATACGGAAGAGAAAAAGATAAAAGAAGATAATACCAAGTCCAAGAATCAAGCAAAGTACGTCGCGCTTCTCAGGAAGTACGTCGCACTTTAAAATAAAGTTAATGAAGGACAATTAATACCCTAAGTACGACGCACTTCTACATCATGTGCGCCGCACTTCATCTCAGCATTAAAGATCTACGCATTAAAGAAGCAAAGTATGCCGCACTTCTCAAGGAAGTGTGCCGCACTTTTGCCTCGCCCAGCCTCTAAATTGAAAGAAAATTCTCTCATTCACGCACACTTCTACAACAACTATCTCTCAATAATCTTCATCAATTTTTAGAGTTTAGCACAAAATTCCAGGAAGAATGAAGATCATCATCGTAGCACTTAGTTAAATAAGGTTTTTATGCGAATTCGTACTTGTAAAAGTGGTGTTCAATCCATTTCTCAATTCGAATTTCGTATGTTTCTTGTTTCCCTACTTAACTTTGTTATCATGAACACCATAGCGATGAGAGGCTAAACCTCTTATGAATACTCGGTGATGTTAATTTAATAATTAAGCATTTGGTTTCATTTCGATCTTATCAATCTTAAGCTTATTTTACAATCCTATCATATCTAATCTTGTTAAACTTGTTCATCAACTTTGATAATATACGTATAATGGTATAGGTCAAAAGACCCATTGTGCACTATATGATTTTAAAGATTTGTCTATGATCTTTATCATTCGATCGAAGAAATTCATTTATGTTATTTGATAAACAAAATAGATTTGATATAATAGTAACTTGATTATTTGAGTGACACATTCAATTAAGTTAAACCAAGATAAGTCTTAAGCTGAAACTAGTTAATTTGTGAAAACCCTTTCTGACGAGAAATCCTTTTTATAAGTTAAAGTCCTAAAGTCGAAGATCGAGATTACTACCATTGCTTATGAATTATATGAAACTAACCGAGTAGTTGATAAGTGCTTTAATTACACATATCTTTTACCTCTAAAAACGAGCTTAAATGACCAAAAACAGACAAAAACTGCCAAATATATGTTTGTTTTGCATTTGTATTGTGCAGGAAGTGGATATCAACAAAAAGACAGAAAACCAAGCCAAAATGACAAAACTGAGCATGGAATGGAAAAGACTGTGCAAAATCAAGGCCAAAGTCCAAAAATGTCAAAGTCAGAGTCAATACTGAAGAATCAGCAGTCAAACCGGAGCCGGAACTGAAGAATACTATTGGATGCAATCTTAACCCATCTGATGGGCCGGGAAAGCCCAATAGTATAACTATGAAGACTGTGAAGACCAAATGGGCCCTCAATCAATTTCAACAGCCCATTTGTGTGCAATTGACAAAGACTGTGAAGACTTTGAAGGCCCAATCCTAGCCCAGTTACAGCCAATCTCAGCCATTGTACACACAAAACCCACTTCATAACCTTATTGGGCTTGAAAAAGCCCAATAACCAAACCTGTACCTTATTGGGCCTTAAAAAGCCCAATAACATAAGCCTAAACCTTATTGGGCCCAGACACACTCAATTGGGCCCAATACAAGCCCAAAAGCCCAACACAAAACCCAAGCCCAACAAAAGCCCACAACCCTTTTTACAAAACTTTAGGGGCTAAATTGCCAATTTTAAAACTTGTTTTATAAAGAAAAAGAGCTAAAAAGAGTCCAGGGACTGAAACTGCCAATTGGCATTTCTTTCACAATTTTAAAAACACAAGGGCTGGTTTTGCAATTTACCTTTTTCTCTTTTAGTTATAAAACGCAGGGACCA
The DNA here is from genome assembly GCA_026074375.1 of Tanacetum coccineum. NCBI lineage: Eukaryota > Viridiplantae > Streptophyta > Magnoliopsida > Asterales > Asteraceae > Tanacetum > Tanacetum coccineum. Next base: position 38,359 of record BQNB010021813.1, on the reverse strand, counting down.
TTTTTGCAAATTGCCAAAACCTCCTTTTACTTCTTTTGTTATAAAACCACAAGGACCATAAGTGCCACTTTCCAAACCTTATTTATAACTGAATTTCGGCTTAAATGAAATGAAAAGAGAGCCAAAGTTGAGGGACCATTTTTGCCTCTTCCCCAAACTTTTCGTTTAAACCTGCAACCACCCTGTACCGTATACCACTTCCCGCCAAACCTTTCCCACGGTTTCTAGCTCCAAACCACTATCCCTAGTACACTCTACAGCTATCCCATACCCTTCCCCACTCCCCATTACCCCTATAACCTTTCCAGTTCAACAATACACAAAAACCCGCACCCCTTCAATGGTGAGATTGTATACAAGGCCAAACGAAGGGCTAGGATTGCTTGGGAAGCTTCCTACTCTCACAGCAAACACATCCCAAGACCAAGAGAGGGTTTGGACTTCTATAAAAGAAAAAGAAGACCAAGCCGAACACAACAACCTGTTTTTATTTTCTTAGTTTAAAAATTTACTTAAGTTTGCTTTAAAATTGTTGTATTCAGCTTATTTAAAGTTTATGTTGTAATACTTTCAGTTTAATAAAAGTTAAGAGTTTTCTTTGAAATATTGCATTTGCTAAAAATTTAAAGCTTCATATTAGCTCTTTAAACCTGTTAAACTTGTATAAGAATGTGTCAAAATGGTTAAACATTACTTATAATCACCTTTCTCAGCCTTCCCTTAACTAAAAATCAGTAAAAAACGATTTTTATATATTAAAGGGGTGTTTGGTTTAGCATGCAAAATGGGTCAAATGGGAGTTTTCATGGGTTGTAACCACTCAGCCAACTTTGGCTGAGTGTGTGGGGTTTATTAGACCACTTTAATCACAACTTTTAGTGTAGAAATAAGTTTTTAAGTCTCTTGTGTATTCTGTCAAAATTTAAATAAGCTAAAATGAGCTTAAGTGCTCCAGCTGCTTATGCAGCTTAAGCACACTGTTATTGTGCTTATGGGTGTTGTTACTAGCTCTTTTTCAAAACCTTTGTTGCTGTCCCTTTTACCTTGACAATATAAGTCAAAGATTGGCTTTGCATTTTTTTTAAAAGAATCCCCCATTTTTAAGCCCCATTATCAGCAGTTTTAATTAAGCATTAAGCTCTCAATCTTTGGAAATAAACTCAATCATATGCCCTTGTTATCTGTTTGTGCTTGGTTTTGACTAAAAAGCTTTTATAAGCTTATTTTCATAAGCCCAAAAAGCCCCCTAGCTCACTGCATTGCCCTCCCCTGGTGCTGAGCACCAGGTTTTAGCTCAATTTTTCTAGCTTATTTAATACTAAGCCCTAGGTTCTTATTGCTTTTAAACATAGCTTATAGGTTTATCTCTTAGGATTAGCAGCTTATTTAGGTTAGTAAGCTTATTTAGTTAGCTTTAATTATAGAGTCTCAAAAGTAAGTCCTTTTCTGTTTTCCTTTTTAAAACCTGCCATTATAGCTTAAAGCCCTTTTCAGCTTATTTAGGTCTTATATCCTAGGGCCCTTAGAAGGCTATTTTAAGAATTCTCCCTTAGCTGAAAATATCTATTAGCTCTAGTTTCCTAGCTTATTTGTTGGCTTAAATCTAAATCCCCAAAAAGAAAGAAAAATAACCCAAAAGCATATTAAGCTTTTGCAGTCCCAAAGCATCACTTTTCTAGCTTATTAAGTTTAACTTCAGCTGTATGCCCCCCTTTTACAAAGTTACTCCCCATAAGCCCCCTAATTCTACAACTTTGCTTTTTAAAGCTTTTGATAATAAGCACTGTTGGGAGGACCCTTTTGTAATCGTGGTCCAACCAAGGACGGTTTGTGTAATTTTTCTATTTTATAGTATAATTGTTAGTCCCCCTTGTCAGTTTGTTGTTTCCCCGTTAGTCCTTGTGTCCTTTCACTGTTAGTCCCTATAGTTAACTTTAGTTAGTTTTATTTAATTTAATTAATTAAATTAGGTTTAGATTAATTAGTTTAATTACTTTTATTTAAACAAGTAACTTATGGGCCATTTTATATTTTTAGAATTTGTTAACTTTGTTTCTTTTTATTTAATTTTATTTTTTTTAGAATTTTATAACTTTTATTTTGTCTTTTTCTATTTTCAAAAAAAATAGTTTTAATTAGTTATTAAATCTATAAAAATTTCCATAAAAAATATCCAAAAATTAATAAAAAATATTTTTCTTTTTAAATAAAATTTTCTTTTGTCATTTAGTTCTAGAAAAATATAAAATTTAGTGTAGAGTCTTAATTTTTCTTAAATTACCAGTCTTTAGACACCGGTGTTTAAAACCGGGTGCGTTTTACCGTTTCTTGTCCGTTAGCATTTCAAACGACCTCCGTTATTTATTCTAGGTTTTTTTTATTTTTCCAAATACTTAATTAGAATTTAATTTTGATTTTTAATTTAATTTAGCATTTATTTTCTTAAATTTTTAGTATTTAGGTTTCCCGATACCTGATTCTGTTCCCCGTATTTTAGTATAGATATAATTTTAGGATTTCCCTATAACTAATTTTGTTTCCCGTAGTTTTTAAGATCCCCATTTCCTATATCTGTTTCCCGTAGATTAAATTAGGTTTTATTTAATTAATTTTAGTTGTAATATATCAGTGTTTCCATCATATATTCTCCCATCATTCAATTTCTCACAAACAAGGATTCTTTTCAATTGCAGCCTGCATCGTTGGGACAATACGACCGTAATATCTCTTCCGGAATCTTTTTTATAAAATTGATTCTTAATATTTAATCTCTTTGTGTAAGATTTAGCCCTTTTTGGCTGGTTAAGGGCATTTGGTTGAGATTTGCATTTGTGTTATTTTATATATATATACTATTCCACGAATCAATTTTTGGCGCCGTTGCCGGGGAGGCATTTGCTACGATTTGTATCCGACTTTGATCTGAACTTGTCTTATTGTTAATATATCATATTAAAAAACACAAAAATATTTTTCTTTTCTTTTTATTAGTACATATCATATAAAAAATTAAAAAAAAAAAAAAAAAAAAAAAAAAAAAAAACCAAAAAAAAAAAATCAAAAATAAAAAAAAAATTGTCCATAAAAATTTAAAATTCACTAATTGGTAAAATACCAAAATATAATATTCTCCACTGAGGTATTATCATAATAAGTTCCGGTGAACTATTGAGTTCCCAACTCGAACAAAAGATTTAAAACTTGCCTTCTGTGTCACTTACGATATACGGCTCACCTCATTCTGATTGACAAACTATAAAGTGGGTATAAGGAGGGTTGTGTCCTAGACTACTACCCGAAAGAAGAAATAAGCTACGAGGACTATTCCTACTCCTACCGCTCACCTGAACTTTTTTTCATCTGAGAGCTACCCGTTAAGAAAGATTGATTATTCAGGTATTAAGTTGTCTACTATCTGATTTTGTCCAATTGTGAAATATGTTGTTAATAAATTCCGAAAAAACAAAAATAATCATTCGATTATTATCTGTCGTACATTATTCATTCCTATCCCACTATCTATTTAATTCTTTATGACATCATTCGATTATCGCCTTCAAGCGCTTAAAGCATGTTCGTCCTTGTGGCAATTTGCACATCTTCAGCCTTTTGTTTTGCAAGACGAGAAACTCAAAAACAAGATTTCTTGTTCCAATGCCCGAATCGTCTCAACAACACATTAAGAATGAAAGAATTTTGTTTCGATAGTGAGAACCTGTGCATGGTCCTTATTGTCTAGAATGTTACCTGACACGAAAGATATTGGAGAAAGCTTTCAAAAAGGTTTCAAAATACTTCCAAGTCATCCAATGACAATTCCAACGTTATGTTAAAATGCCCCTCAGAGCCATTGTTGTCAAACAAACCCCAGTGTCCATATCCTCACAAAAATTCTCCCCTAATCGACCAAAAGTGTTGTTTGCGAGTGGGTGATTCTTTAGAAGGCACTTTTGTCAACGATGCATCTTGTAAGTCTTGTTGGAAAGGTGCTCATATTGTTATAATTGTCCACCGAAACTCCGATTATCCAAGTCCGGAACCAACCAAACAAACTGTGGATAAGATCCCACAAAGCTCAAAAAAGTGTGCAAATACCATAAATTATTGTCAATGCCAAAAATGTTGTAGCAATGACTATGAATGGATTTGTTTTTATTGAAGATTTCGGAGTGAAACACCCAATGTTTTACTCCGTACTCATCTAATAACACTCGCCATTATTCATACCCATCTCCACAACCCCCGATCACATTTCTTTATTAGAATTTTTGGAAACAATGTTCATTATTGTTACGATTGATTCACCCCAAGTTTCCGTTTATCCAATCAAACTGTGTTACCATCAAGAACTTTAATTTCTCAAAAAAACCTCAATAGTCTTCAACAACAATTCCTTTGTTGATACTATTGTGGAGGTCCACCTGAGACCTTTTCAGTGCAACAAATTAAGAGACTTTATCAAGAGCAAAATCCTTGCTATGATTCTAATTCTTTCGGTTTATGACCAATATCCACCTCTGCAATAAACCGTCTATCATCAGATCATAAATTCTCAAAATTAGTTTTTTCATTCTCAAAATGAGCAATCAAATCTTGATTTGAGCATCTAAAGTACTCAAAATGACAACCTGCATGATTTGATTGCTCAAGCTAGTGCATAAGAAAGAAGAAGAGGGAAGCGAATGCAAGAAGAGCAAGCGGCTAAAGAAGCGCTATTGGAAGATTCCATTTTTTGATGAATGATGAAGACAATGACTTATACCATGTTCAACACACCAGCGCAACCCGTTTTTATTATCACCGAGGACCGAAAACTCTCTAATTATGGAGAATGAGCATCTTGACACAATTTCCGGCAAGGAATTGGACAATTCTTATAGTCTATGTTGAAATCCGATGTCCCAATCCCAAGTGAGTCCAAAGGTGTTCCAAAGTGTGTGATGTGCCTTTTCATACCAAATTCTCCGCCTCTTGACATCTCAAAAGAATGCAATCTACTGAGGATTTTCCAGATTCTAACGTTGATTCTACTTCGACTGATGAAGATTCCTTCTCTAGTAACGATGTCGAGTATGTTGAGGCATCACCTCCCAATTCTGAGCCAGTTAGCTCGAAGGTGATAGAGATTGTTATTCCAGAAGTTGGAAGGATTGAGGATGACATTCTTTTAATCAAAGACGATACCCTTCGTGAAAAATTGTTATAGATGAACAATCGCTTGTTGCTAAAAACAAAGCATTAAAAGATAATCCAGTTCCAATCTTCCAATGTTGTGACCAAAGTCTACCTCCACATTTTTCCTAACCTTTTCATGGGAGGAAAGACTAACACACCTTAGATAATTCTTTGCCCGAATCGGAAATTTTTCTGCCTTTAATTTGGAAGAGCCTAGTAGTGGCAAGTCCCACTACTCCTTCAGATTTATCTCTTCCAGATTAAGAATCTTTCTCAAAAACAGATCAATTGAAGAGACTAGTAGTGGCAGTACCAATACTTATTCTGATATTCTTTTTTCTAAATATGATATCGTTCATCTTTGATCTTTCTATCAATTCATAATCATCCTCCAATAGGAATGATTTTTCATGAGGATTTCGCCGATGAACTCGCCAAAACATAAATCTCAACCATGAAGTAGATTGTTTCTTTAAAGTGATGAGCCCAGAGCTGGGAAATTTCACAATGGTGTGGTGGGAAATATTTTCCAAACAAAAGGAACCAAGAGTTTCATGTGCATACATGTTTTGGCCCACCCTTGAGTGTTAGATTTTCATACCTTCTAGTGAATCCATTTTCGCTTATGTTGTATGGAATCTTTTCCCCATTTCTTTCATTCCCTTTATTCCTCCTTATCTTCTCTCATGTGGGGATGAATACACCATATTTGATCCCGGCATCTCAAAAGTATCATTCTTCTAAGCCGGATGTATCTCAAAAAGAGTGGAACTTTCATGAAATTCAATACTTATCGTAGTCACTTGAATGAAAGTCCGATGATGATTTTAATTTCCACTTGTTTCCTCAAGGATCCATAAATCCTTGTGATGGGTCAAGCATCGCGACCCTAAACAAGCGCTTCGTGGGAGGCACCCCATGCTTATCCGTAGTAGTAGTATGTAGTGTTAAATAAGTGTTTTGTTGTTGTGTAAAATAGCTTATCTTTTCCATTACCCGTGTTTTCCATGTTGTTGTTATTGTTTATTGTCCAGGATTGCCCGGATTGTGAAGACTCTCAGTTTTGTCATTCATCAAGAGTTTCACATCTTCAGCTTCATTTGGGAATCCGATATCCTAATCTTATCGACTAACGTTTTATCTTTTGGTTTGGCATACCATCATAAACGGCTTAGATTAATGTAGTGCCTTCAAAACATGTTAAATGTGGGAGTTGGTATGTGGTTATTGTAAAACGAGGACGATGTTTAGTTCTAGTTGTGGGGGGTATCTTCGATTTGATTTTTGCCTGCAGCAATGATACAACGTAACCCGTTTTACCACCAAAAATACCATAAAAAAAAAGAAAAAATTGAAAAATTTTCAAAAATATAATTAGTGTTTTGTCAACAGTTTTGCATTTCTTTTTGGGTAGAATAAGAATAATTTTTGACTCGATCGGGCGTGTTGAGCCCTAGCTAGTTCCTTTAGGCCAAGCTTCACAATTCATAGCTTGAATTTTAATATGTGAAGAAACGAGAATTGATAGAGTTTAAATATATGGGTTTAGTGCAAAGCAAGATTCTTCTAAAAACTTATACAAGTAACTTAGTGATTCTCTTCCCGCGAAATTCTAATCCCCCTAATCAATAGTCGTACTCAATTTAATTCAACTAAGTCAATCGATGTTTTCAGAAAAAGCTTCAAATTTGTAACTTGAGTTTTCAAAGCGAGATTTTGTAGTGATTTAAAAGATAAATGCCAAAGAAGCATGAATGAAATGTGAATGCAAAAATGCATGAATATTGAAATTTTGCCAATAAAGCATGCAGTTGATATTATGGAGCAAGTAAAAGATGTGTCGTGATATCCCACTCCGCTAGCAACGAGGTGGGGGTTCAAACTAAGACGTCTTTACTTCTAGGGATTTGGTGTGTCGTGATATCTCACTTGGAAGAAAGGTCTAGGTGAGGGTTCAAACTAAGACACCAATCCTTAGCCATTTTAATGACGAAGAGTGTTATGTGGAATTTTCCACTACGCTATCAAAACGCGGGGTGGGTTTTCAAACTAAGAACATCGGTCGTTGGTTGTGATATCCTACTCCGTTAACCACGAGGTAGGGGTTCAAACTAAGCAACGCATTCCTAGCTTTAAGAACTTATGATTATGATGTTGAACATGTTGCAAAAAGTTCTAAAAGTTTAAATCTCGAAATCAAGTTACGAAGTCTTAATAAGTTGTTGCTTTGAGTCATGATTCATTTTGAATTATGACTATGAAAATAAGTTGGCCTATGGTTAAATTAAAATGAGTACACACATTCAATCGTATATCCATGTTGGGAGTTGAAAGTTCACAAGTCATAAGTATGAGGGCTTAACATATAAACTTATATCGACAATGATCTTGTTTAATTGCTTAGCTTGGAACTTGTGAAAAATCGAGGACGATGAATTTATCCGTAAGGACATCCGTAGATTCCCTCTAACGGAAACAAGCTCTCATTCTATGATCCCAGTATAAATAAATAAAGAAAAGTCCCAAAACTTGTTAAAAAATGAGAAAATTTCCAAAAATATTAGTTGTAGTTATGTGTAAATATTTCAGAAAAAGGTGAAAAACGGGCTTACATGAACACTTCATAACATTGCGTGAGGACACACAATACCTTAGTTTGGGGGATTTGATAAGTGCTTAATTACACATATCTTTTACCTCTAAAAACGAGCTTAAATGACCAAAAACAGACAAAAACTGCCAAATATATGTTTGTTTTGCATTTGTATTGTGCAGGAAGTGGATATCATCAAAAAGACAGAAAACCAAGCCAAAATGACAAAACTGAGCATGGAATGGAAAAGACTGTGCAAAATCAAGGCCAAAGTCCAAAAATGCCAAAGTCAGAGTCAATACAATGAATCAGCAGTCAAACCGGAGCCGGAACTGAAGAATACTATTGGATGCAATCTTAACCCATCTGATGGGCCGGGAAAGCCCAATAGTATAACTACAAAGACTGTGAAGACTTTGAAGGCCCAATCCTAGCCCAGTTACAGCCAATCTCAGCCATTGTACACACAAAACCCACTTCATAACCTTATTGGGCTTGAAAAAGCCCAATAACCAAACCTGAACCTTATTGGGCCTTAAAAAGCCCAATAACATAAGCCTAAACCTTATTGGGCCCAGACACACTCAATTGGGCCCAATACAAGCCCACAAACCCAATTGGGCCCAATACACAAACCCAAGCCCAATAACCTTTTTACAAAACCTTAGGGACTAGAATTGTCATTTTTAAAAATAGGTTTTATAAAAGAAAAATGGTTTAAACTAAAAGAGGGACTGAAATTGCAATTTTCCAAACTTCCCTTTTATTCTTTTAGTTATAAAACGCAGGGACCATTATTGCAATTTCCCAAACCTTTCTTATTCTCTTTTGTTATAAAACACAAGGGCCAAACATGTCACTTTCTAAACCTCTTTTATAACTGAATTTTTCGGCTTAAAATGAAATGACATCGAAAGAAAAGGTGAGGGGCTAGTGTTGCATCTTTTTCAAACATCCCTTTTAAACCAGTGCAACAACCCTGTACTCAACCCGCTTACCCGCCAAAACCCAAACCACCACCCCCACGGTTTCTAGCTCCAAACCACTATCCCTAGTACACTCACAGCTAACCCTTCACCATTTCCCACAACCCATTACCCCTATAACCCTTCCCACTTGCAAAGATCACACAACCCGAAGACCTTTAATGGTGAGATTGTACACAAGGCCAAACGAAGGGCTAGGATTGCTTTGAGGAGTTTCTACACTCTCACAACAAACTCATCCCAAGTCCAAGGAAGGCTGAGAGACCTCTATAAAAGAAGAGAGAACAAGCCGAAGAACACCAACCTTTTTTTTTACTTTCTTAGTTTAAAATTTACTTAAGTTTGCTTTAAAATTGTTGTATTCAGCTTATTTAAAGTTTATGTTGTATTATTTCCAGTTTTAATAAAAGATAAAGAGTTTTTTGTGTTATTGCATTTACCAAAAATTTGAAGTATAAATTAAGCCATCAATTCTGTTTAAACTTACATAACCATGTGTGAAGGTTGTTTAAAACTCACTACCATTACACCATCATGTTCTAAATTCTACCCTTTATTTCTCTAAAAAATTGTTTTTTATAAATTAAGGGGGGTTTTTGGTTTTATCTTAAAATGGACATATGGGGTCGATCATGGGTTTGTAACCACTCAGCCAAACTTTGGCTGAGTGTGAAGGGTCTTTATTAAGCTCTTTAATCACAGCTCTCTAGTTTTTCAAAATAAGTTTTTAAGATGCCCTTTGTATTCGTCAAAGTTTAAAAAGCCAAGTGAGCTTAAGGCTCAAGCAGCTTAATGCAGCTTAAGCCACACTTATTGTTGTGCTTATTTAGTGTAACTAGCCCCTTTCAAAGTCCCTTTTGTTCTTGTCATATTAACTTGACCAATATAAGTCAATGTGTTGTTGAGCCATTTTTTCTTTTAAAACAGCCAATTTCAAGTATAAATATCAGCATGTTTAAGTTGTCCTTATTAGCTCAAATTCTGAAAATAAGCTCAATTATGGCCCCTTTAAATCTGTTTGTGGTTGGACTTGGCTAAAAAGCTCTTAAGAGCTTATTTTCATAAGCCCAAAAAGCCCCCTAGCTCACTGCATTGCCCTCCCCTGGTGCTGAGCACCAGGCTTTAGCTTAAATTTTCTAGCTTATTGAAAACTAAGTCCTAGGTTCTTAGTGTTTTTCCTTATAGCTTATAGGTAGTTGTCTTAGGATTAGCAGCTTATTTAGGTTAGTAAGCTTATTTAGTTAGCTTAATATAAGCTCAAAAGTAGTCCTTTTCTGTTTTCTTTTTAAAACTGCCATTATAGCTTAAGCCTTTTCAGCTTATTTTAGGTCTTATTCTAGGGTCCCTTAGCTTATTTTAAGAATCCCTTAGCTGAATATCTATTGCCTCTAGTTCCTAGCTTATTTGTTGGCTTAAATCCCAAAAAGAAAGAAAAATAAGCCCAAAAGCTTATTAAGCTTTTGCAGTCCAAAAGCTCACTTTTCTAGCTTATTAAGTTAACTTCACTTAGCCCCTTTTTTAACAAAGTTACTCCCATAATCCTTCTACAACTCTGCTTTTTATAGCTTTTTGATAATAAGAAGCACTTTGGACCCTTTTTGTAATCGGAGGACCCAACTCAGGACTGTTTGTGTAATTTTCTATTTATAGTTATAATTGTTACTCCCCCCTTGTCAGTTTGTGTTCCCCTTAGTCCTTGTGTCCTTTCACGTTAGTACCCTATAGTTTAACTTTAGTTAGTTTTTATTTAATTTAATTAATTAAATTAAGGTTTAGATTAATTAGTTTAATTACTTTTTATTAAAAACAGTACTTTTGGGCATTTTTATATTTTTAGAATTGGTTTAACTTTTTTCTTTATTTTAATTTTATTTTTTTAGAATTTTATAACTTTTATTTTTTGTCTTTTCTATTTTCTTAGTGTTAAATCATAGTTATTAATCTTTTAAACATTCATAAAAAATTCCAAAAATTAATAAAAAAATATTTTTCTTTTATTATAAAATTTCTTTTGTCATTAGTGTCTAGGAAAAATAATAAAATTTCGTGTAGGCTTAATTTTTCTTAAATTCAGTCTTAACCCGTTTTACCGGGGTCGTTTTAACCGTGCTACTTGGTCGATTAGCATTCAATACTATCGTCCCATTTTATTCTAGATTTTTTAATTTTTGTCAAATAACTTAATTAGAAATTAAGTTTGATTTTAATTTAATTTAGCATTTATTTTCTTTATGTTATTATTTAGGTTTCCGATACCTGATTTTGGAAAGGGGGTAATTTAAGTATAGATTTAATTTTTAGGATTTCCTAAAACTAATTTTGTTTCCCTGTAGTTTTAAGAACCCCCATTTCTATACCAGTTTCCCGTAGATTAAAATTATGTTTTATTTAAATAACTTTAGTTGTAATTATATCAGATTTTCCATCAAATATTCTCCATCATTTCACTTTCCATCAAACCAGGATTACTTTCAATTGCATAGCCTCGTTGGGACATACGACCCGGAATATCTCTTCCGTAATCTTTTTTATAAATTGATTCTTATATAATTTAATCACTTTGTGTAATTATGCCCTTTTGCCTTGGTGTAAGGGCATTTGGTTGAGATTTGCATTTGTGTTATTTTATATATATAACTATTCCACGAATCATTCATGCATGGTGTCTATTTATACTACAAGGTGCTTACCAGTTCACTGAAACCATGCATGTGAATGATATTATTCACATATACTATTAGTGTGTGATACTATTTGTGATGATCACTCTTCTCATAATGCTGTTGAGGAATAGTTACTATTTGTGAATTGAATTGATATTGAAACGTAGCATGTGAATTGAAACGTAGCAGGTGAATAGCCTCAAAGGTGTAGGACATTTAGATGTAAGAATGAAATGATTATGTTAGCTCATTTATTTTGAATTCATATCTACTGATTGACTTAGATAACATTTTGTATTATTTGTTTTTTTAGAGATGCAACGTCAAGTTGTATTGTTTGATTTAGTAAAGTCTAAATATGTTCATTGAAATTTAGGTTATTGAATGTATGAACGAGTTCACAAAATAGTATATCGTATACGAACTTTGCGGCGTAAAATAAAATATGATTTATAATCGTTACGCGATCTCTAAAGTACCCCCCCTTTTTTTGATCGTAAAATATAAAGAGACGATTATGCGCGTTATTGGCAGCACCAATGTTGTATTCCGCTTGAAGGATAAATTTTATTGGAAAGGTAACGGTACATTTGAAATGACTTGCAATACATACTTTGCATAAGGGAACAAAAGTTATTTATTTTTCCGAGGTACTACAATATAGAGTAGGGATCTAGTGAGATGTAAATTAAAATAAGAAGTGGTGAGAAGTGACTAAAATCACATATTTGAGATACAACGACTTGCATTAGATGCATTTCTTTTCATTTAGATGCACCATTTTGAGTTTTGAACGTTAACTTGATGTGTAGATGGTGCAAACTGATTTTGATGATTTCGGCACATGCAGAGGAACAAAAAAATAAAATGCATCTACTATACGTATATGCATCTAACTAAAAGCTAGAAAACACATTATGATGCGTTATAATGCATCTAAGATTATAGATATGCATCTAATTTAAGTCGGTGCATCTCGGATATGCGGTTATAGTTACTTCTTATCCTTCTTATTTTAAGAAAACTTCTTATTTGATCTTAACTCTCTCTATATATATATATATATTGTGTGGTAATATTTTATTTTGTTGTTGTCATGTTTAGGTGATAAACATGCATCGAGCAATTGTTGGTGATACCTCCCTCACTAAATGATATATCCCTAAAGTATCCGAAATACCCAGTTTTTCTCCCATCCTTGCTCAATTCTACAAACCCATCGAAAACCGTTGTATTTATGAGGGATGAGTTGTGAATCAACTCTACTATAAATCTCAACACATTGAGCGTTATTTTACTAACGTTCGTCTCAATTGTCTTTATGAAATTAATAAACCGATTGTTCCGCGTTTCATTCTAGACTTTTATAGTCAAGTCAAAGTCCAGACTGATGAGTCCGGTTATCTTCTAATCTCATTCATGATTCAACATGAATTTATCACTCTCTCACTTGCACAATTCGGTCAAATTTTCAAAATCCCATACAATGGTCAAGCCGTCTTCACAAATGAATGGGATCTTTCATCTCTTGCATTCTTCCAAGAGACCAAGGGACCATATCATACCGAACTTCCTACCCCCAAAGAAATTCATCAATTTCTTCAATTCGAACGTGTCGAATCTAACCGTACTATGAAAAGGAAAAATGTCATTCTTTCACCAAATCAAGTTCTTACCAAAGAAATTAGACAAGACTTGAAGCATTGGGAAGAACTCATTCGTGAGAATATGTTCGGACTAAGAGACCATTGGGACCATCTTTCGGCTTGCCTTGCTCATATATTATATTGTATTCTTGCTGAGAGACAATATAATCTTGCTTATTTCTTTTTCAAACGAATTGAAAGTGCTAGGGCTACTCCAACTGCCAATCTACCTTACGGTATGTTCTTGACTCGTCTCTTTCGATACGTCATGGAGCACTATCCCCATCTTGACAATGGCATTTATAATGTTGTTGATCGAGTCATGAGTCCACTCGCTCTAAAACAAACTCAGAAACCCCGAAGTGATCGTGGAATGAAAAAAGCCTGTTACTCTGTCTCATCCTCATCCGCTCATCATTTTGGATCATCATCTTATCAAGGAAATGATGATGACGATAAGGGTACTTCTCGAGCTACTACTCCACCCCCTACTACTTACCTCAACTCTCTTTCACCTCTAACTCACCAAACATACAAAATTCCTACTTCTTCTCAACAAAATAACAATCTTCTCTTCGAACGACAAAATACTTTACTTAATCGCCAACAATAAATGCATGAGGAAATAAGAGGCCGTTTCAAGTCATTTAGAAAAGCACTCAAATGAATATTTGGAAAGAAGAAGAAATAAGTGAAGAAGAAGTTAGATTTGTATAGTTAACTTGTTTAGACTTTTATTTAAGTATGTATTCTTATTACTTGTTAAATTAGAACATTTACTTGCTTGCATGCGATGTTAGTCCGATTTATTCGGTGAAACTTAAACTTATTTAGGACTAATGGAATTATTAATTCGCATGTTTCCATAATGCTTATTCTTGCTTAATATGCCACATACATGCATTTTTTGTATTCAACGTATTTCCTTAATACATATGTATAATCACATCCTTATCTTGCACATAGGACTTGCTGCAAATTTAACCTCACAAATCACTTCCCTCACAAATGTTTGGCAGAATTTAAAATCTAGGCAACCTGGGAAACATCAGATGGGCGGCCCCCTTAGCTCATAAGGACGGTCCCCTTATTGATAAGGGGGTCAGCCACATAGATAAGGGGGCCACCTATCTACTCGCGGAATTTACTATTTCTTTCTGCTTTTTGCCTCTCTTTTACTTAGACTCAGCTATCCTTACCCAGAAAACACGAACATCATTTGGAAATGCTTAAACTAACTCAAATTCATACCACTTTTATACCATTTTCTTCTAATAAATTGCTTCCCATTTTTCAGTACCAAATCATCATCTTCTTCATTCATCATCAACCATCATTACTTATATGGCATCCACTAAAGCTTCCATGTCCAAACCTTCCAAAAGACCAAAAATCAACATAATTCCACCAAGACAATTATTCATTGACCTTACTCAAGATGATACTAAAACCCCTTCACCAAAACACCAACTCTCATCTCCAAGTGCACCAAATGCACCTTCAAAAACACCATCAACTAGGGCCACTTCATCATCCTCCATTGCTTCCAAACTCAAATCACCAACTTCTTCCACATCCCCTTCAACCAATGTCTATTTGAACTCACCAATTTCACCTCCTCTAAGAGTACCTCCACCACCTCCAACATAAGAAAGTGACCCCATGAACATTACCATCACTCTTTTACCAATAACTCTACTTGACATTCAATTTAATACTCCTTCACCTTTAATGCCTTCACCACCTCTCTTTAGTCATCCTATTCCAAGGAACCTAGTTAAAGCCCATGGAGCAACATGCTTATGTTGTATCTATAATCGTAGACTCATTCTTGGTTTAAGCGAAGAACTTCAATACATGTTTTCTTACATAGAACACAAGCTTTCACAACCTCTATTTCCAAACTTTACACCACCATCAGTTTCTCTAAACTAAACATACTCTATGTTTAGTCACTCATGCTCTAAATAATTTTAAATCATCCTTTTACAAGCAAGTCCTATGGCATTCTAGGAAAATTAGGACCTTTGTAGTTTTTGTTTATGTATGATGTATTATTATGCTTTAAGCATAGTATTTAAATTTGATGTATGCATGTTGTATGATTGTATCTTATACACAACCCTTGTTTTTCATGAATAGACTTGAGTCTTATGTTTTTAAGTATGCATTTTCTTGATTTTATATAGCTAATTATCTTGTGTTCGTTGGATAATTCCTATATTTATATAGTTGAGATTATTTGATATATATTTGTGATGGTTGGTTTACATAAATATCTTGTTACTTGTCAAGTACTTTCAACATGCTTAAATATTTTTCATGGCTATTGCTATGTGTTAGAAATATATATATTTCTCTTGTCACTCTAACTTGGTTTTGTAGCAAAGTCATCATAGCTCGATTCCTTGGTCTCCTCAAACGAGAGGGAGTACACATCAAGGGGGATCGTTTATTCCACCGGACTTACGTTAATTCATCGACGAAGCCTTTTTCATTCTACAAAAAGGGAGAAAAATGAAATAAAACTCACTAAATACTTGTTTAAAAAATAATTTTACATTTAATGCGTTTAGATTTTGTAATCATCAAAAAGGGGAGATTGTTGATAGAAATAATGCCTAAAAACGTTATTGATATTTTTCAACTTCTCTACGTTTTGATAATCACAAAATGTAAAAACACTCTATGTAAAATTAAATGTAAACAAGTAATTAGTCGTAGTGTTCATTTCGAAAATTAATCACTTGAAGGTCTGAATAAATAAATGCTTAATTTATTTGTGATCAAAGGAATTTTTTTTCTAAACCTTACATTTTTATAAAATGTAACAAACATTTTTAAAACTTATACAAAACATTTTTGGTATTTACAAGAAATATTTTATTTAAAATAAATATTTTGAATTCAAATTTTCCACCTAAAAATTAATAAAACTAATTCATGAAACACCTCCACTAGAAAAGACAAAAATGGGAGCGTCCTGCTACGGGCGGCCCCCTTATAGGTAAGGGTGGCCCCCTTAGTGATAAGGGGGCCGGCCATAGAGCTAAGGGTGTCGGCCAGCTAAAAACGCTCCCAGTTTGCCTATAAATAATGGACTATTCCCCATAGATTTCTCACCTTTTGCCCTCACTTTCTTTCTGTTCTAAATCAATTTATACATCTCCTACAATCCGTAGATCATTTAATCTTAAGATTTTATTTTCAAGTGATTCAAGCTTAGATCCTCAAGTACAAGAGAAGAATACTTCTTATCATCAAGTCAAGAAGTATTATAGCTTAGTTGGTGTTCAAGTAATGATTGTGGTGTATCCTGTAATTCATTTATATCTCGTGTGATTATGTGTAATAGTTAGATCAGGTTGATCGTGTTAGTGTTTAGGTGAAGGGATATCTTGTTAGTGTGGTTAGTATTTTAGGCCTCAAAATACAAGCATGTGGTAGATTGGTTCTAGCTAAGATTAGGACTCGACATTTGGCTTAGTGTCGGAAATTGGTGTAAGCTACTTGTGTACGGTTTTCTCCTCCTAAAGAGAGTTTGTTGACATAGTGAAGAGAACTCTCGAGTTGGGTACTCGAGGAGTGGAGTAAGGCGAAGAGGAGCTTCATTACCGAACCACAATAAAACTGTGTGTGTTATGGTTTGATCTTTCTAACTCTTATCTCTTGTCTTACAAATTTACATTATTACTCATTGTCATTTATTTACTTAAATAGATTGTTCATATTGTGTGTACATTGAGATCACATAAAATCGAATCTAACTTTTTATATACAAATGTCACATTAATTTAAAAAGCGGAAAACTATTCAACCCCCCTTCTAGTTTTCATAGATTGTATGATATAAGTCTGAATATCATGTATTGTGAATATTCGGTTAGTACTCATTGGATATAGTCACATACCTATGCTACAAAGAAGTTTATTCATTTACCACTATAGATACATCAGTAAAAAAATACAGACTATTGTTAATTGATTACTTTTTTCTGTTTAGGGTTGTTACAGTGACCAACTCAGTAATTTTCTTTTTTATTCCCAAATGACTTAAATTTCTGTATCTGTGTATTTCTGTTTGTGCTCAATCGGACCATAATCTTATTCGTCTTATTTCTACACCTTGTTTTTTAGGCTATCACGTGCGTATAACATCAAACATCCTATCCACCCCCGCAGCAGCACAAGTCTGTAGTTGCTACAATTAATTAACTCTCTTTGACGATTTTCTAATTGAATCTTCTCATGTAAGACTATGCCCATGCTTTGTTTTTTGTCTCCACCTTGGTGTCTTTAACCAACCTGCCAACTATTGGGCTTAAAGTAGTTTCATGACATCATAAGTATCTTCTTGTAAAACCATTTCCTTGGTAATCTATGTACATCTCTTGATGACAATGACGAAAACAAGCAAAAAAATACACTGTAAATGACTATGGGGTCATTTAAGGGGTATACATTGATAAAAATGATTCATTGTTTTATTTTATCTTGTTGTCCATTTTCTCAAAATTTAGTTATAAAAGATGAAGTTTGTTTGCAACAATTTTCATTTAACAAACAAGTGATTAATCACATGGAAACTGTAACACAAATGCTTTTACTGTTTGTGACATATATTGCCACTAATGGTGCAACAATGATGAAAGTCATGGCTGCAACGGGTAAGAGGGATGCACCCATATTCATATTTGGGGATTCGACTACGGATGTTGGGACAAACAATCACCTGCCAACATGCACTGCCAAGGCCGATCATCGTTACCATGGGATTGATTTTAGTTACTCTAAACCAACTAGAAGGTTTAGTAATGGCAAAAATGCTGCTGATCAGATTGGTATTTAATTACATTCTATGTTAAAGAATGGTGGATTTCAAACATATGTTATTAAACATTTCCATTAATTAACTGCAATAAAATATATGGATATGACTTCAAGTTCACTTATGCAGTAAGGTTGTTGGGGAATCACCAAGTAAGCCCACCACCTTTCATGTCTCTTCTCACGCGCAAGGCTTCATTTAAGCGTAAATTACTTCACGGAGTCAACTTTGCTTCAGGATGGGCTGGCATTTTTAGCGAAACAGGCTTCAAAAGATTTGTAAGATTTCTTAATTGATCAAACTGGAGTATGGTGTTCCTATATTCTGGTAGAACTAACTATATATTTCTTAAAAGGGTTAGTTACTTGAAAATGTATCATACTTGCCACTTTTTGTTATTGTGTGTACTGAACTTTTTTTTCTTCTTATTGTGTGTACTGAACTTTCAAATTTTGACCTTTGTGTGTATTTGCGATCGTTTTACCCTTACTTTTTTCAAAATTTGAAGAGTAAAATGGTCATTTTATATGGTTAAAAAGTGACAAAATACACACAAAGGTCGAAATTTGAAAGTTCAATACACACAATAAGGGAAAAAAAGTTCAATAACATTGGTGTTTTTAACTGTTTGTTTTCTCTCCCTTAGGGGAGAGAAAAAACTATTTTCTAGCCGCCACATAGAAAACCAAAAACTACTTTTTTGATCATATCTAAACGATCCTTTCATGTTTTAATCCTTTTTTGATTAGCTTATGATCTGATTAGGGTTTTAACATATAGGGTTTTGTTTTTCTTTCTTGTTTTGGGGTTTCTAGGCGTGGATCTCTTATTCATCTTCTTATCTGATTGAAACCTTTATTCCTTTTATTTTTTGTGTTTTTGATTCTGGGTAATCTTATTCCATTTAACGTATCGTTATTGGGTGTTGATTATTCAAGGTTTGAATACGATTATTTTGGTAGGGTTTCGATCTTGGTGTGTTGGGAACCTTATGTTGGAGTATGCTTGTGTCGTAATAAAAAATTATATGGCTGGACACATATGAGCCTATGGGGTCACACACATATACACTCAGGTACCATTTTATATATCGTGTTTATTGTATTTACGGTATATGAATAACCTACGTAACTGGGGATCACTATTGGGCTTCTAATAACTAAGTAAAGTACTTATTCAATTGGATTTGGAAATCAAATGGGAGGCCCATTTGAAGCCCATAAAGGGGCTGGCCATATGAGGTGTAGGAAGGAGGAGATAAGATCAAATTTTGGTTTTATAAATATGAGATATCTTCTTGTTATTTGATTAACAAATTACTATAATCTCTCCCCTATTTCCTCTCTCATATACACGGCTAAAACCTATTCCACATCTAGGGTTTATAGTTTTCTTGATCCAACTCTTTGAATCTAGTTCATTTAAGGTGTGTTACAAGGCTACAGGGTTAAGACTAGTATCTAATTGGTATACAAGGAAGTGTAGTATGGATCAACCATAGAGGTGATCTCCTTTGATCACTTGGTTTCATTGGGTGGTTCGTATATTAGGTGAAGGTCACTATTCATTTCTATCGATCACGCTACAAAGGTATTACTCTTCTTGTTTTTTATTTGATTGATCATATGACTCTATGGATCCGTTGATAGGTGCATGTTCTGCTGCGTTTATATTTGTTTATATGATATTCATTTAATTCAGCACCGACAATGGTATCACGAGACATCATATGATGTCATATGGTCATCTTGTATGCGTAAAAATGGCTAAAAACACATGTTTTTGATGGATTCAAAAGGATAACTTAAAAACAACCCCTAGAGCTTATTTTTTAGAATTAATTCGACCCATATGGGGCCTTATGATCTATGATTTTTGATCCCTTAGCCATTTGTTATGTATACTTTAATTGGTTTTGTTATCGGGGACGTGTAAAATGACCTAAATCGCGTGTTTTGGAACGATTCGTGAATCGTTTTTAAATCAGCCCCTTGGGCATCATTTTCTATGATAATATGATTATTATAAGGTGTTTAATATAGTACATAATGATCCTTAAGTCATTGGTTACACGTACCGATCAGGGTTTTAATTCTGGTTAATTAAATTTCTTCGATTCGTTGGCTAACAATTTGCTTCTTGTTATTTATCTTGTTTCCATGGCAAATACATGCATGTTTGGCCATGGACTTAGCTAAAACCTTAGTAATACATGATATTATGGTATTATTATATTTTGTATGCAAAGCCGATGAAAACCTTGACCAGTTGTGATGCTTGTAATTGCATTTAATTTCAGTTTTGGGTTTTGCCATTGTTTCAGCTTCTTTTTGTATAATTTAATTTTGTTGTATCCATTGTTTGGGCATTTTACAGTATTTAAATTATAGGATAAATGTATTCAATCAAAAAATTATTGTAACCGATGTTTTGATTTGAATGGCGAAAGAGTTAAAGGCTGGCGAAAGAGTTAAAGGCATAAAGTCAAATTCGGAGCTGCTAGAGTGACTTCCACTAAAAGTGGATTTCCCGGAGTTCTGTATCGAGTTAGACGCTCATTTTTTGGGAGCAGGTGAAAAACGCATTGGGCTAAAACTTCTTCAACTGGAGCTCAGATTGGGGAAGAATCCTTCTATGAGTTTCAGGCCTGTGAAGTCAGCTGAAATTTTCTGGCAGTTTTGGGCATCATGTTCATTTAGGGTTTCACTTGCTCATGATGGTTCTTAGAGCAAGTGAGAGCCCTCCTTGTAGTTGTGTAGTTAACCCTTAGTCGACTTCTTGGTTATCGTGATGGCTCACGAAACCAAGCATAAGTTTTTTTCATCGGTTGAGGCTTTGCATACTTATGGTTGTGTGTTATGTTTACTTTTATATATATTTGGAATGTATATAAATGATAAATGTTTTTATAAAACTAAAAATTAAACACAAACCAATTTTAGTAACTAAATATTTGATTTAGTTTAAAGTTTAAATATGATTTGAAACTAAATCTTTGTTTTTAATAAATAACAATTAATCGTTTATGGTTGTTATTTATTTATGTATTGTCCATATCTAATATTTATTTTAATTAGGTTATATATTAGCATTTAAATGGACAACTTAACACACATAAAAATAAAACAATGATTAGATTTAAGTTAAAAATGTTTTTTAACTTGTGCTACGATGGATGAATGCATGCTTCCTCGTATACACTTTTGATCACGTATTCATTAAAATAATACCCGTCAAATTTAAGTCATGTCGTCCAATTGGTTAGGATCACTTGCAATTGCTTTTTACTCTGCGTGAGATGTAGGTTAATTGTAAACCAAGGTGATTATTCTCTATGCGTGAGACCTAGATATATTCTCACTTGTTCTCGTATTGGATGACTTAATCGAGTTAAGCAGGTGAGACCTTAACTCGAGGCAAGGATGGGAGTAAACATGCCAGATTGACATTAGTTGCTCGTTCAATAGTGTCATGAGTCCCATATGGTCTAAGAATTGCACAAGTCTTGCAATTGGTGAACGTCACCTACCTATTGAATCTATCATTGCTAGCAATTCAACTGATGTGATGGTGGGACCTCAATGAGGATCTTAGCCTTTCGTAAAATTAATTGTTTTATATTATAAACTTGGGTAGTTAATTTTAAAAGGATTAATTATCGAAAATACTAAAAGTGAACTTTGTAACATCTATTAATGACATTTATGTAACACAAACCGTAAACAAAAGATCGTTTCCTTTCTTTGTTAGAGGAAGGCAAACTAAGTCTTCTTTCCTTGCAAGAAAAAGACTTATTCCTATCCTTTTTACTTGTATGAGAAAGCTATAATAGGAACACTTAAATTTTCCAATCCTAATCAAACTCCAAGCACACTTACACGAGAAATCATTTGTCTTGCAAAAGTGAAACAGTTAAGTACGGTCAAGTTCGCGTTTTGCACATCTTATTTGGGATGTGAATACGAAGAACATGTTTTTTTTACCACACATGTTTAACACTCTTGATAGGTCAAGACATTGTTTTGAACTTTTAATTAGAAATTGGGAATTCCTTAATTAATCGCGAAAGAGAATGGGAAATTAATTGCATGTTTTCTAGTAGTTTTTCTTTAACTCGGATTTTTTTCTTATGATTTTCTACAACCTTTGATGGTAATGTACGAGGGAAGTAGATTGCATGCAAAACTTTTCAAGTTAAAATGGCATTGATGGCTAGTCCATCATATATATAGTAGAACTTGATACACTTCCTTGAATATTTAAGTACATGCTTACTAGTCCAAGAGGCTCACATTAGTGATAATGTGCAGATATTCAAAGAGTAGAAAAGTAAATAAATTGCTACTTGCACTTCATTGGTTTTGACACACATTTAATGATATCTTATCCAGTGGGGGGGAGCAATGCATTTTAGCTATAATCATAGACGCATATGTAATATATTGTCCTAAATTCAGTGGGAGCTATGAGCTTATCACCTTGTAAGTGACCTATTTTATTTCTAGCTGGTCTTGAAATAATACATTACTTTTCACATATGAAGCATCATAATTTTATAAGAATCATTGCATATTATTCTATTAGATAACTTGTCACTTTTGGATGTCGCTGCCTGAAATGTTATCTATACAATATTTATGATCGATTGATTTGTTAAATAATAAGATTCTAGATATACTTTAATGCAAAATATGAATTTAAGTTTGACTCTTAAAATCATACTTATATCTTGACATTGTCATATATTCGTACATACCACGATAAAATCGCTGGTGGACTCAATAACCCCTAGTCTCAGGATCGGTTGGAGGTGTGTTGAGTTTTGCACTGTGCTATCAGGTTTTAATCATGCTTATTTGTTTTTATAATAAAATGCGTGATGCTTATGTGGTCGTGCACAAGTGGGGAGAGAATCTTGAAATTTTGTACAAGGTAAAAACATAACAATATGGACTCTAAACGGTTTTTCTTAAACCGATGGTAAGAAAGGAAAAGCTTATTTTCTACTAGGGACTTATACCCCTCGAATGTATGTCGCCCTACTTAGAACTAGTGTCCAAGAAAATATTGAATACCTATTTAATCGTTATTCACTAAAAGGTTTTAGAAATATGATTGTGTAAGAAGTATGTAATTAACTTGAAACCAAGAGTCAGCATTCAATAATACTTTATTTAATATGTTTATATGTACATGAAGTCATTGAAGTGTTCAAAGACTTATAACGTAAAGTTTGCGATTAACGTGTTATGTCTTCTTGTTAAGTCATGTACATAAAATCTTTGAACTTCTCTAAAACTTATAACGTAAAGTTAGCGATTAACGTGTTATGTCTTCTTGTTAAGACATGTACATAAAATCCTTAAACTTCTCTATGACTTCTACGTTTAGCATGAAATTAGCTTGAAATTACTGTTAATACCATTCTGTTTAAACAAATTGGCATGTATGTGAGCCAAAGGGTATTAGGTTATCTAAAGAACTGTGATACTGTCTCACAATCCTATAACTCATAGAATACCACATCGCTATGGTATGTCTACTGTGTAAAATCAAACACTGTTGATATTGTATGATTTTTGATAACTTTAACTACCCTACCTCTAATCTTATCAAGGTTAACAAAATTGAGTAAGCCACATATTTACTCAATAAGGTTCCGACCAAGAGGTAATTAAGACACCATCATGTTAGAGTGGGAAGACTCCCATTAAGTCTTAACTGAAGTTTTGAATTTGTTAAGATCACGTTAAGTGTGTTATTAGCAAACTAGAGTCAAGAACTGTCAGCATATATTATACCTCCCAACGAGAACAATTTTATTGTTGCTCGACTTGCTGCGTTTTTAAAGAAAGTCTCCTCTTACAAGAAGCGAGTAGGAGCATCTGTTTTTGGAGAAAATATCTTCTTTCATAACATTCTGAATGCACTAGCAAACGACATAATTAATGTTGAGATGTAGTCCATGAAAGAAAATTATTTTTAGAATTTGATTGATCTTTCACCAATCGGTAAGACTGAGAGTTTAAATTGGTTCTTCTAGGAGAAGACTAATATGGAAAAAAAATGTACACACATTTAAACGCACGCCTTGTGATAAGGGTTTTACTTATACTCAAGCGATTGACTATTATTAAAGCTTCTTTTCCTTGCAAGCGTTAAATGAATAAAGATATTAATTACCATACTTGATTTCATGAATATGAAATATGGCAATTGGATGTCAAAGCTCCTTCTTGAATGATTACCTTTGCGAGGATGTTGTGTAATTAAAAGGGTTTATGAATCCAAATTATCTTTAGAAAATGTACAAGCTGCAAAATCCAAGTGTGGATTAGAGCATGCATTTAGGAGCTGGAATCTTAAATTTAAACCAATAATTTGATTTTGATTGAAACAAAGATAACTCCTGAGTAAACCTTAAATCTAGTTAGAGCATTATATTTTGTTTTTCTTATATCTCATATGTTGTGAACATATTTGAAATAATATTTCACCTAAGCTTGACTTTCATCCTTAGCTTGGAATAATGCTTCTATCGAGAGATATACGAAATAAAACATACAACATTAAAACAAATGTTTATTAGGATAAACATACGTGATTAATAAGTCTAACACAAACGAGATTAATAAGACTAACACACAGAATGACACATCTTAGCAAGACTCAAAGTGTCCTCATGCTCACGCGGGGAGATAAGACTGAGAAGGGAAACATAGATGAAACATTTAGTTTAGCTACAGAAGTTAGCATTAATGGGCGGTGTCATGATATGTACTAGTACTAAGATTTAACACTTGCATGTAAATGCAAGATTAAGTCGAGCAAGCCAAAGTATCTACTAAAGAAGTCGATTAGACTTACTATTAAAAGAAGCATTCTAGAAGGCCTAAAAAGAACTAAAGACCCTTAATGTTTATGGATATTTAAATAAGAAGATTAGTATGTTGGAGGTATGACACTATTGGCTTATGTTTGATTGGTAGATGCTGGATCTCCGAGTCCTTGCATAAAAGATTTCATCAAAAAGGATAATTAGTGCTTGACTAACACGCATGATTATAAGCATTTTATCACTATGCGCATTAAAGAAGGTAAGCATACTTCAAAGTTTGGTGAAAGCTATTAAGAGAGACTATCAGTAAGCGAGAGTGTTTTGCTGCTTCAAACAACCAATGTAATCTGTTATGGCAACGGTGCACAGAATATCTGGCACTTTAAGCGCGACATAGACAAAAGGACAATTATCTATTATTCAAAACCTTTTACTACTTATATGAGGGTTTTGAAACACGTAATTCTCAAAGTTTCGACTAAGTATTGACAATGCGTCGTTGGTACTTATTTCAAATCAATGTCTTGTACCAAACATTATTATCAACCTAGAAAAATAACATTGAACTTTGACCACTGTCGAAGTAGTCTCATGTATATCTATTGTAAGTAGTGTTTGTGGATAATGAACGTTACCAATTGTATAACATGAATGCTATACCAGGTAATGATCGTCTGGCATTTTAGACAACGTGTTTCTATGATAGCATATTTAGAATCCATGTGAGGAAAATTATTTAGTTACTAAATATCGTCTAGAGTTGCAGTTGAGATGATATGTGGGAGTATCATTTGAAATAAGGCAAATGTGACGAGTTGGTCATAGGTTCATATAGTAAGAATAACACTGGATGTATCCGACAAACTCGGATATGTTGGATTCACTGGACTGAACAGTGTTAGACATGAACCGCAACCTACAAGAAATCACTACATGATCAGGCGTTAATAGGAAATCTCGCGACGTGGGTTGTTCTCTCATCCTCAAACGGAAGAGATCAAGAATGTTATTGAGTGTGTGGGAATCTCAATCTTAGATATGGTTAAACGCTGACCTAAGAGGTTGCTATAAAAGGCCATTTTCAGGAGGGACGTGCAAACACATACAACACTCAATCAACAGAAGATGTGTTCCTCCACATGCATTGGGAGTTAAGATACTACTGGGCCCCGTTCATGATTTAGAACATATTAGTATGTGGCGCACCCAAAGAAAGGTAAAAGGATAACTATAGATTGAATATGGTAATTAATCACAGTAGTTATATAGAGAAATAGAGATCGTTTAAGCATTAGAATGACTCATGATCCATGTCTAATGGTATAACATAGTTATTTGTAACAAAAGGATATTTAAATCTGGAATACATTAAAAAATGATATTAAGAAACTAATCCGGGCAATCGTGTTATCTGTGGGCAGAAGGCGTGATTCTAGACGGCGCGGAACCTTTGTCTGTGTAAATTACTTGATATTATGACGTGCGGTAAGTGGGGGAGCGCAGTTAGGAGTATGATGGTGTGCGATAAAAAATGAATTATAAGGCTAACAAATTACACTATGGGTCAACACACGATATACTCTGAGGTACCATTTTTAATATCATAATTTATGTAGTATTTACGGTATATCGATAACCCATCGTAACTAGGATCACTATTTGCTTCTAATAACTAAGTAAAGAACTTATTCTATATGGACTTGGAAATCAAAATGGAGTCCATTGAATCCCATAAATGGGTCACCAAACGATTGAGTTAAGAAGGGGGAATGAGATGAAGATTAATTTTGAGGATTTTACTAAGTATGAAGCTGTCTTCTTATTATTTGATTAACCAAAAGAAACAATAGTGCAGTCGGGTCCCCGTATTTTCTTCTCGCATAATAAAACGGCTAGGGGGGGGGGGGGGGGAAACCTATGTTCCTCATCTAGAGTTTTATAGAGTTTTCATGAACCAACTCTTAAACAGTGTCATCAAGGTTACAACGACGGGGTGTTAAAACTAGCATCTAAATGGTAAGCGGCAAGGAATGATGTAGTATGGATCAACCATAGAGGTGATCTCCGGTGTTCACTTGGTTTCAAGGTGTGAGTGGTCCTATATTGAGTGGGTGAAATCACTATACAAGAGTCTATCGATACACCGAGAGCTATAAAGAGAGGTATACTCTTCTTGTTTTTTAGTTGATTTGTGATCATATGACTCTCTGGAGTGCCATGTGATGAGTACATGGTAGTCCCGCTGCTTTATATTTTTTATGATGATATTACAGGATTAATAGCACCTCACACCGTTATATCTTGAGATGTGACCTAGGTGTGGAGTTGTGTTTGTTGATGAACGCGTATCAGGTGCTCAGACGATATTCATTTAATTTAGCACCTACACCTTATATCTTTTGATCTAGGGTTTGTCGTTTGTTGATGAACGATTCATGGCTCATTTGTTCGATCTGAGATCTGGGTTCATGATGATGGCTGGGTTTTGGAACCCTAATGTTACTTTCATTAGGGTTTATGTGTTTGTATGTGTCGGATCTAACATTTTGATTATTATGTCCAATCGCTAATCCTGGAAGCCCTGAATTCCTATCTTCATGGTGACGTCGGTAAACCTTAATTTCTTAGGTTTTAGTATGTTGGGCTCAGTATATTTCATATCTGCGATCTACCCTGGTTAGGGATTTGTGGTACAGTCGCCTTGTTATTGAAGTTAGGGTTATGTTAGGGTTTTATTTGGGCTGTGGTTGTTTGGATCTTTATGCGTTGATTATGCTCGTCATAATCATTGGTATCGACATTGATATGAGTTAGGGTTGGGATTTTTTCTCTTTCCTAATCGTTGGTCTGATTCTCTTCTATGTTTTTGGTTGCTTGATGGATGTGGGGTCTGTGATAGGAAACAAGGCCACATTAATGATGGCCGTTGCTCTAGATGGTGTGGTATGCTTTCGTTTCAAATCTTTTCTTGTTGTTGTTGTTAGGTTGGACCTGTTCTGCAACGATGAGGTATTGGTTGGTGTGATTAAAACTCTATGGTTAGAATTTTCCAGTCTAGTACTGCTCATGGTGGAATCTGTATGGAAGCTGGTTGTGTTATCATTGATGTGTTTTTATGCATGTGGTATTGTGGCTGTTAGTGCACCTATTACACTTGCAATCCTGTTGCATGAATAGTCATGGGGATTATGTCTAGGGGTGATCCTGCATGTAATATGGGCATTAAGGGTGTCTGCTGCTCTTTAATGTTTCTTAGGTCTGACTTATGTGGATATTAGCCGCGAAGGCTATTTGGAAGTCGCTACTGAAATTAATTGCATGGACAACGCTTATTATACTTAGAGTTAACACATATTCTTTTGTGTTAACTATTGAAGAGACGATTTCAAGAGTTGGTATTGCCATCTTGATGGCTTAGTGTTAGGAAGTTGCTTTTGCTTCTTTCTTTGTTAGTCATAAGAATGGTGCGTCATTCTTATTTTGTGGTTGGTTGTAGCTTGTTCGAAGCTTGTTCATGAGTTTGTTTTGTCATTCTCACGTTGTTTTCGTTTGTTGCACTAAGGTGTGTTCTTGTTTGCCCATGTAACAGGCTGGGTTGTAGGACTTCACCTACACATTTTGTACTTAAACATTTTTTGGCATGGTAATATTTACCGGGGAAACCCTTTACCTAAAAAAAGTTCAATACATACAATAACAAAAAGTAGGAAATATGATATATTTTCACGCAATTATCCCTTCTTAAAAGGGTCTCATTTTATGGTAATGAGTTTTTACTAACAAATTACAAACCAAATAGAATAAGGTGATATGTATGGCGGTGCAAATTTAAAAATTTGCCACAGTCTACAGTAATATCACAGAACTATTAGGTTCTCCAATGGCTGTTGATGATCTACTTCAAAATTTAGTATACATCATCAGCATCGAAAGCAATGATCTCATTGAAATATCTCAGCTTGGTAAGATTAGACACCCAAAACAATTCATCGCTAATATAACTAAAGTCTACGTCACACATTTAGCAGTTTGTAAAATTTAAAGGATCTTTTAGCTTTTGGTATATTAGATCATTTAGCATTAAAATTAATTTGATCAATTTATGTGCAGAATCTAAACAAATTAGGTGCTATGAAGTTTAGGATTATCCGAATACAACCAATTGATTGTTGTGCAGTTGCACGTGTAGCAAACATTTCTGATGGTTTTTATGAAGTTTAAATGATAATGCAAGATCTATTTCTAAGACAGTGCAATCTCTCTTGTCAGACTTCACCTTGATGTACAAAGGGTTCAAATATTCACTCGGTAATAGCTACGCAATGACCGCGAATGTTATTGAAAATCCACGTGGAAACTGTAAGTTTATTGTATTTATATTAATCAGGATTACAAAAAAGAAAAAACACATTTTATATACGGTTTTACATAAGGTGAACTTTGTTAACGCGTACCAGGGTTTAAAGAAGTGAGAAAAGCATGTTGTGTGGATGGACCAGCTGAGTGTAAAGTGGGAGCTAAACTTTGGTCAAATAGAGGCGATTTCTTATTCTGAGATATGTTTCATCCAACTGAAAAGGCATCTGAACTTGCAGCTCTTACACTTGTTTATGGGGAAGGGCCTGAATACGCGACACTGATGTATTTTAGTAATTTGAGGATGGCTTAATGGTTTATTTTTTCTATCTTTTCCACACAAAAATGATTGGGAACATCTATCTACGTCCACTACCTATGATATCTACTATGTCTAATGATTTAGAAATAGAAATAAGGCAAAAATTAAATTATGTCCATGGGTAGACAATGAGCCTCTTTGAATAAGATTAGTTTCACGTAATTTGATTTGTTTTCTTGCTAATGTTTTGTGTATCTCTAGTATTTTTGGACTCAAAGGCATATCGTTTATTTCCTTGTTTTTTGTTCTTTTTTGGGTAAAGGGTTTCCCCGGTAAATTTTATTACGCCAAAAAAACATTTAAGTACAAAGGATGTGGGTGAGTCCCACATCTCTGCCCGTTACATGGGCAAAGCTATGTCCTAAAAGGAAGGTACACAAAATGACTAGACAAAAGAAACATAAATTTATTTCTTCTTGCGACCTCGAACTCGGATATCCAGATTATCGCATATAGCTTGAATCTCTTGAGGAAGATCCTGACCTTCGTACATATCATCATCATATGGGTCTTCATCATAGTCACCATTACCATACGAATCACTCCATTGTTCCAGCAAACTTTAAGTGCCAAAACCTACCCTTTCTGAATCCATAGAACGAGCCATATCATTATTAACAGATGCAACCTCATCTTCACTATCATAATCACCCTGATACTTAACCTTCTCTAAAGGATTACCAGCTTCATCCACAAGAATAGCTTGCCTACTAGTAAGTAATTCTTCAAACTTCTCGATTTTATCAATAATAAGAGTAGTACTAGAACTACTATTATTGACATTCATAAAAGAGGATCCACTTGAAGTAGCCCCGTTATTTACCAAATTAGTAGTTCCCCCATTGGTACCTAACTCCACATCATTATCGACTGAATTAAGAACTTCAAATGGATTTGCATTACTAACCTCAATATTAGGTTCCACACCTTTCTTCTTATTACAGCAAAAACTAGCAGTAGGTTTTTGGGAACAAGTCTTGATGACATCAAATAACGTCTATTTTATAGCATCATTTATCCTATGTTATTAACCCATTTTTATAGTTATTGCAAAGAATTATTACTTAATCGTTTATATTTGAGAATTGCAGTAATTATGGAGTAATTGGTAAAAGATATCAAAAGGCGCACATTCTGGAGCTTAAATGAAGATATCTTGTAGATTACTATTCTGAAGACCAATATGCCGTATCCATCAAGGAAGATACGGCGTATTTGTGCCTGCACTCACCAAAGACCACAAAGGAATAAGCTAAATATGCCGTATCCAGAGAGACTCAATACGCCGTATTCAAAGTATGGAATCAATGTAATATTATGGAAGATATCAAGCGTGGTCCCTACTCTAAGAAATCCCTAATACGCCATATCCAACACTTGGGGTACGTCGTATCCAACCGACTTCCAGACCTTATAAATAGAAAACTCAAAAACGAGTTTTCAGTGTGCTAAATCATATTCTCGATACCTAAACCATAAAAGTCGATTTTCTAAGGAGAAAAAGAGCAGAAGAGGTCGAGCAACGTTATCAATTCCATAGAAGACATCATGTAATTCCATATACTTTAGTAATCGTTTAGTTTTTGGTATCATTCGTTAACTCGGTTAGTTTACCTTGGCTAAATAATTGCTCTTGTAGTTATTATGACGTTTGAAGGCTAATACCTGCAGGTATTAGCCATTATTATGAAGATCTGAATGTTTGGTATTCGTTTATCTCGATTTCTTGATTTATCGTTGTATGCTTGTTTATGTTTATCAATTTATACTTGTTTACGTGCTTTTGTATGCGACCTATCATTCAACTGGATCTAGTGAAGCGGACCAAGTAGATCTAGAGTCCGGGATAGCTCTCCATATAGTAATTTATACATCTAGAATTATAGTTACACAAATATTGTCCTTCTAAGTCTGTGTCTAGGATACGCTTCGGGCTTAACTAGTTAATTGGATATTGCCAATGGTTTATTGATCGTGTTGACTAGCAGGTGACCTAGATAATTCAACAAGTAACGTTCTGATTCCATTGGATAGTTGGACAAGTGGACTACTAGTGTATAAATTTCCATTAAGTGGTAAGTGGGTAAAGTCTCTATGAGCTAGGTTTAACAAGATCACCATTGCTTTAATCCTTAAGATAGATTATAATCAGCAAATAAGGATGCTTTATGCGGATGCTTTAATTGTGACAGAATTAATGTGTCTAGGTCTTAGGATGATGTAACGCCTAAGTCTTAAGAATGATATGCCACCTCGAGAGAAGAAATCATTGCACTTAATAAACAAACCAACTTTCTAATCGGATTAATAATGGTTAATACAATTTTCTTATATTTGGCTCGACCGCTCTTTTATCTTTTGTTAATTAGCTCGCGTGGGTTAAAGTGCCTTGAATTGATTGTAGTCACCAAACCAACATGGCCAGTCTCTCCGGCTGAAAACCCCCTTTTTCTTTTAGAATAGGATTAGACGACATAGGTTTAACATAGTTTAGAATAGAACAGAAATTAACTAGATTAAGATAGCCCAAGATATTAAAATTAAATTGAAAGATTTAACCTCGGCTTTAAGTGTTTCGGCACATTTACTTAACCACGAAACTACGTACCGTATCGTGTACACTGCCCATTAAAGTGTTGTTTTGGTTTAGAGTCGGCCAAAATATTTATTACATTTAAAACTTGATCAATAAAATATACACCACACAACGACACATCAAGTTTTTTGGGCGCCGGTTGATTGGGGAGAGAAAATTAATCATGATTTTTTAATTGAATATTTTGATTTTTTAACATAAAGATTTAGATCTAAGCCCATATGGATTATTGTAATTTAGGAATTAGTGTATAATCCTTGTATATCTGTAGTATTTTGTAATTTTGTCCTTTAATTGTTGCTTGTTATTTGATGTTTATTTTTTGCGTATTTAATGTTATTCTTAAATACATTGTACTATGTCGACAAATAGTGACACATACGGCGAATCCACATCCATCGGATACAGTGTACCCATCTATTTCTGTCCAATACAGCGTATTCATACCCCTCAGATTAATAACGGCGTATCAACTTCCATAGGATGACGGCGTACGATCAAACTATAAAATTATTTTCTATACTCGAACATTAAAGCCTCAAATTTTATATATAAAACCTTTCTCTGTGGCTGGTATGTAGAATTTTAATGCTTAGGCTTATTTGTTATTAAGAAAATGTGAGTGTGGATTAAGTATTAATACGGCGTATCGATCATCTGATAAAATTCTTTTCTATTCTCGAACTTAAAGCCTAAATTTTTTATATATACCTTTCTCTGCTGGTTCTACTGATAATTTTCTGGATATTTTTTTAGTAAGAATGACAAAGATTATCAAAGGAGAGTTCGAGAAAATTAAGGATGTTAAGGTCGAAAATGTTTCGCTCACTTGCGATACACGACTTGAAGTTTTCAACAAGGAAGTCAGTCGATTAAGCGGAATGGATAATGATTTATTCACATATAAAGTTGAAGTTAATAACATCCCATCTAACTTGAAAATAGATGATGATTTGGAGCATGAAGCTGATGATGACATGGGGTATGATCCGTCTGATGTTGCATTTATCGAATGGTTGGCATCAAAAATTTTTAACTACAAGACAATGGATCATTATACTATGAAAGGATTACGGATTTACTGGATCAGAGGAGATGATGAAGTAGAGCTCACTGACGAGGAATCTTCTGATGATGAAGATGAAATTGCTGAAGTCTTTAGAATTGACACTAATATATTTAACTACGAGACACCTCTTTGTTCAGCATTCAAAAAATTTAATTACCTTCTCAAAGTAGATCCGGACTTACTTACGAAGGATATTATGGGGTTTAAGACCTATGAAGATTACAAAGACGACTGGATCTACGAATGGAATAAAGATGTACCATGGGTGTACGACAAGCCATCGCTTGATAATGGAATATGGAAAGAGCCAACACCAGTCAAACATACGTGCAAGCCTTTCAATTATAAGACTGGATGTTCGGAATGGCCAACCTGTAGTTGGAGAGATGATGGATAATGTAATGGAGGAAACTTACCCGGAACATACATTATTAGAAACCAACTCCATTATCAGGATTACAAATGGTATGCAGCTTTGGAAGATTGTTAATTAAAAAACGATGCTTTAAGAAACAAAGCTATCATGGAAGGATTTATCAAGGATGATGATGATGAGTCGCGTTCCGAACAAATGAAACGATGGAACATATATGCAAACTATGATGATGCTTATGAGATAAATCATGAGAGAGAAGAATTATGTGAAGTTCGTGAGTCGTCAGTATGCAATGTAAGGAGATATATGATGATCAAATATTCGTTCAATAATGATGATGAGTATGTTGCTATAAAAGAAGACGAATATGATGATCTTACTATCATAAGAAAAGAGGCATGCCTAGCCTACCAAGAAATCTTTCGGATAATGGACGAAGGATGGATGGTGACTAGAGCTGAGTAAAAGAGGAGCTGAAGAAAAGTCTAACTTAAAGACTAAACTGTAAACAAAAGTGCTTCCCGGGAGACAACCCGAAATGTTATTTAATTTTGTTATCGAGTCTGTCTTCCCAGACATCAATACGGCATATCCGCCCCATACCATACGGCGTATTGAATGTCTAGACGTTATCAGTCTTTATTTTATTGCACTTTAAAAACATTATTGTCAGTTCTGGCAATACGTCGTATTCACTAACCTGATACGCCGTATTCACCAGGCTGACCCGTAATTAGTTTGTTTAGTTTAGTTTAAATTAACCGTAGATACCAAGATAGGAATGCAGCTGTTTTTCCTATATTTTTTACAAGACCTCATGAAAGAAATATCGACGAAGTTGGTGGAATATATATTATCTGGAATCTTATGTGTGGTTGAAATCATGCTGGAATTCAGACGCTTTTTCAACACACAATCTCGCTCATAAACGCAACTTGGAGAATCTACCGAGCAAATATCAGGGGAGTTTCTCATTCTAATTCTTTTTAAATTCCCATATTTAATGTTTTATATATACAACGAGGACTTTGTATAATTCAAGTGGGGGGATGGAATTAGAATGTTTACTTGTCCTAATTTTCACATTAAAATGCTTAAATTATGCTCAATTTTTTTTTCAAGCATACTTTTGTGAAATTACTTGATACATAACCCGCACACAATAACCCTTGTTAGATATTGTGAGGATTTAACCTTTCTGTTTCCAAATGTTTACCTAAATTCCACAAAATATGAGTGTGCCGGTGATGTTTTAGACTTTAGAACTTGGCTTAGTATATCACTCGAGACCACAGTGATGAGTACTATGGATTTAGATGGAGAAACTTGTTTAAATTGGTAAATTTTAGGATTACACCCAAATCGCCTTTACATGTTGGTTATTAACTAACTAAACCGGTTAGTTAACCTCCCCGTTTAAACCCTTTCCACTCTTATCTTTAGAGTGATGATCCATTAGAACAACCCGTAGAGCCAATCCTTTAGGAATTACACCAATTATTTGTTTCGTTACACCCTTACACCTAAACCTACCCTGTTAGATTAAGTTTAATTTATAGTTGCTAGTTGCTTAAAGTGTAAAGTCTGTATTTCCCGAATCTTGTGTCATTTTCTATCTTTGGTGAGGTTGGAAATTTGCACATTGCAAATGGGAATGTATACTAGTAGTCAAAGCTCATGTGATTTTACTACATTCACAATTAATGGTGAATCTGAAGAACGAAGAAATTACCAAAGGAATTATCTGGAATTATTATGATCGTGAAGATGGTAAAACTACACCGAGATTTGAAGTTTAGTTAGTAAAAAAAAGTTTGAAGATAATCGTTTCGTGAAAGAGCATTACCAAAGGAATCATACGAAGGATCAATTATTCGTTGATACGTCGACAAAAATCAATGATGTAGAGTATCGTACAAAGTGGAAGATATCGCCACTTGCCTTGTAAAGAATGTAAAGTTCTGGGATGATTAGGGAGTTGACCGTTATGGGAACGCTAACTTAGGTTGTTGTTTTTTATCTATGATCAAGACATTGTAAATAGTTATGTCTTTGTCATAATAACGGTCGGGGAAATAAGTATCTAGCAACTTGTAACTTAAGTCTTAATCTATTTGTTTCTTGATTTTTATTTAACAACAATTTACATCCTTCTCACCTAATGATTAGCCGCTGGTTTTACGCTCGAGCATGCATGTCTATTCCGTCGTTATGGCCATGTATGCATGTCTTAGCTGCCTCGTTGGTTTACGACTTTTGGTGAAAGTTAGAAGGTTCCTACCCTATATCATTCTTCATCCTAACCGTTGGTTAAATTCGAATGGGGATGTGATCGAACACTCATGTCTATCCTGGCATTCCGGGTGTGTATGTGTGCTTCAGCTGCCTTGTTGGAGTGGTACTTCTGGTGAAAGATTGTAGAATGATCAACCGTAAGCCTTTCCATGCAAAAACCCATATTTACCTTTATAAACTTGTTACTCCTTAGCTTTAGTGGTGTAGATGTGTATCCTTGCCAAGCTTATCATAGAATACTCGTCATGACCGAGCAATTAAGCGAATTATTTACATGTTACCACATAGATTAGTTGAGTGATTTGAGTGTTTTCATCTTCCTATTTCGTGAGGTGTTTGGTTGTGTACTTGTAATAGATCCAATAAATGCTTTAACAGAAAATACCCTTAGGGATACATTTTTGTAAACTTCTAAAGGCTACTTGAGGACAAGTAGGATTCATGTGGGGGGATATTTGATGACATCAAATAACGTCTATTTTATAGCATCGTTTATCCCAAGTTATTAACCCATTTTCTATAGTTATTGCAAAGAATTGTTACTTAATCGTTTATATTTAAGAATTGCAGTAATTATGGAGTTATTGGTGAAACATAGCAAAAGGCGTGCATTCTGGAGCTTAAATGAATATATTTTGAAGATTGCTATTCTGAAGACCAATACGTCGTATCCATCAAGAAGATACAGCGTATCCGTGCCTACACTTCACCAGATACCACGAAGGATTTAAGTCTAATACGCCATATCCAGGAACATCAATACGCTGTATTCAAGATTTATTATACACGAAGCTTCTGGAAGATATCAAACGTGGTCCCTACTCCAAGAAATCCCCAATACGCCGTATCCAACCCATTGGATACTGCGTATCGAACTGACTATCAGAACCTATATATAGACGACCCAAAACTCAATTTTATGTATGTAAGTGAATCCTTAAACCACCAAGTTGACCAAAAGATGATTAGAAGAGCCTATAAGGTCAGAAAGAGCTCAAGTCATAGGAAAACTATCATATCTTCGCAAATGAATACGGTTCGATTGAGGTTTCAAACCAAAACCACCATTACCCCCCCCACTCCATCTTAGTATTTTTACCATGCCTCCACTTACTCCACCCTCATTGGGTATAGCCATGTTTATGAAGATCTATATGTATTGGTTTGTTTATCTCGATTGCTTAATTTATTGTTGATTGTTGATTCCACCCTACATCACACCATCTCACACTCACCTCTCACAAAACTACCTTAAGTATGCGACCTATCATTCAATAGGGTTAGTCCTCATATTTAATGCGCTGCCAACTTGTGGTGTTGTTTAGGCTTAGCTAAGAGTCTCGATAAACTCTCCATATTGAATTGTATATATCTAGAAATCATTAGGATCACAAAATATTTGGACATATCTTTGCTTTAGATTATTGAGTTAGTCGAGCCAAAAGGTGACCATGGTATCAACGATGTGTTCTTATTCCATTGGTAAGACTCGGACATGGTACTACTAGTATATAAATCGCGTACTCCCACTCCCTATTGGGTAAAGTCTTAATGAGTTAGGGTTTAGTAAGAGCACCATTACTTAGATCTTAAAATAGATTATAATCAACAAATGCTTACTTTATGCGGATGTGTTTAATTGTGAGGGAATTAGCATGTCTAGGTCTTAGGAAGAAGTACCGCCTAAGTCTAGGAATGATATGTCCTTCGAGATAAGACAATCATTGCACAAAATAAACAAACCTGCGTTTATCGGATTATTCATGGTTGATACGTTTTCCTTACATTAGTTCTCGACCGTTCCTCTATTGTTTGCTTGTCTTCTTATGTGTGTTTATTGATTTACTTGTCATCAAAACCTTAGGTTAGATACATAAAACCGTGCTAGTCTTCCAGGCTGAAACCTCCCTTTTGCATTAGTTTTAGGTTTAACTTAGATAACTAAAATACTGATAGAATTAGGATTAACTCTCTCGCTCTTAATGATCGACACCCTACTTACCACGAAACTTCATCTGACCGAGTACATTGCCCGTTAAATTGTTTTTTAGGTATAGTCAGCATAAAATAAATAGTAAAACTTGATACATAAATAACACCTACACAACGACACATCAATTGAAATAATGAACAAGAGTCAAGTGGTGAAGACAGTGATCAAAAGAATGATAGTGATGATGACAAAACCCAATCAGACAATGAAAATGAGTTGAATTCCGAACATAAAACTGATGAGAATGAATTGGGTTCCGAATATGATCAAGTCGAAAATGAAGAAGATGAAGATGATGAAGAAGAAGTGAAGGAAGAACTTGTTAAAACCCCATCCAACGATTCTGATGATGAAGATGAAACAAAGATTACTGATAAAGCAGAAGGTGATGAAGAAGAAGAGATGGATTATACTACAAGTCAGCTATACGATGATGTGGATATATGGCTGAATGAACCAGTTGATTCTGATAAAGGGTTTGTTCAAGAGGAGGGTACCGATGCTGCAATGACTAACATTCAACAAGGGAATGAAAATCCAGAGATCTTATAAGTCATAGAAGATGCTCATGTAGCACTTTCTACTGTTCCACAGAAGACTGAAGTCCCAGTTACCAACTCTTCT
>BQNB010021812.1:0-58127 GCA_026074375.1 Tanacetum coccineum | reverse complement strand
CTTAAATGAAGGGAAGCTTATACAACATACTCTAATCCTAGAGGTTTCATTTACCAGAACAAAGACAAGAAGAACATATTGATGAACTACACAAGTTTAGTGACGGTACACTCAATGATGTTTGAGCTGCTCTTGATGATCATCTAAAGGGGATTCGGATGATGTATCTGTGTCAGACTATCTGGAGACAAAGTGATAGAGATAAAGCAGGAGCTATGATCCAGGAAATTGATAAAAAACTTAAGACTAGCAGGATTATGCGGAGTTTAGAGAAATTTATTGGTGGGAGACCGTATGAGGGTAACTTTCGACTGCTGCAAAGGACCATATGATTTATCATATGATGTCCTTATCATAACAGGTTAATCCTCGTGAATAATTATAACTTATGAATTTGTGTATATGTAGTATAGACATTATGGTAATATTAAGGAGTGCTCGAGTATAAAATGTTTCAAGAATTTCTTAGTAAATTCAAAAAATTTCAACTTATTGTACTCAGCACTGTCTTATATACCCTCATAAATTAAGGGGGGGCATTAAAATGTTCCTTATAGATTGTGTGTAACATTTTATCCCTGAACGTTTAATCAATTAATATCTAAAATATCAAGGGATTAACATTTTGAATAAGGGGAGAAAATGTGATTAAACTGCATCTAATTTGTATTGAAATGTGATTGTATAAAATGGACTCAATGCACTCCACACTTTCCATGTACTACGGTTACGATACACATGTTAAGGGGGAGCTTTTAGTGATGATAAAAAAACTCTCAAAGTGTAAATCTTTTTGATATTTATATCAAACACTTTAATTGAAATTTTTAATGATTTTGGTTTTGATTGAGATGGAATACCCAAAAGACTGACCATGTACTTAAATTTATGGAGTTATAAGGTGGTTAGGCATAGGTATTCATATCCTATGATCCATCCAGAATCGGAGGGATCTACCCAGGGATATCCACTAGATAGTATAGAAGTCCTTAGGTATGATACAAAAGAAGAAAGAGAATCAAGAATAATGCCGACTGAGATGGAGCTAAAACTGGAATAAACCCAACAAAATGTTAGTTATGAAGTCTCGGTAAGCATTGAAGGGCTTGAAAAATGAAAAAGAAATGTAAGGATAAAGGGTGAAAAAAAGAAGCCCTTCATACACTTAGGTAAAAACCGGGTCAATACATAAACTATCGGAAACACTAAGTTGTTTTCTGACATTGAAGACAGTCATGGACCCAATGACGCTTTGCACTACCCTCCCCAGCCACTCAAGGTCTCTCAACAGACTCTTGTTTCATTTCTCACAGAGATTACACTCATTTCTATCAACTTTCTCACTCCGAGTTAGTTGATATTTAAAAGGTGGCAATCTGCTCCAGCCTCTGATCACTAAAACCAAATTGCACTATTGAGTCTAGAGCCAAAAGAGATCATCCATAAATCTCATTAGGACATTTGTCAAATTATGCTTGCTTAGTCACTCAATGTGAATAACAAGATATATATTAAGAGTCCTACGTATTATCCTTGTGATTTTGCCAGAACATCCGAGTGATATAATTCATAGTGAAGATGTAAATCCTACTTGAGCCAACAACAAACAAGCTTATGGTAGGTGACTTGTGCGATTCTATATGAATCAAACTTGTGACAACTAGAAAGAAACGATGGTGCGATTCTATATGAATCAAACTAGTTCCAGGTTCTGAAATAACGATTTATGATGACTTTTGAAATGATTAACACTCTCGATGTATCACAAAACCACTTTAGCAAGTGACACGTTGATTGATTTTCAAAACAATTTTTTATTTCAATCAGTGAGATAGTAACTCGTTGGTTCACTCTTATCGTGTTGTCTGCTTTAAGACTTTTCGATAATGAGAACATGTTGAGTTTGATGAATTTGATACACATGTGTTAGAAAGATTCAATACTTCAGTTGAAAATCCTGTCAAGTAGATTCTTCTTAAATTGAATCTACCAGATCACAGGTC
Source organism: Tanacetum coccineum (assembly GCA_026074375.1). NCBI lineage: Eukaryota > Viridiplantae > Streptophyta > Magnoliopsida > Asterales > Asteraceae > Tanacetum > Tanacetum coccineum. The sequence goes on along the minus strand of BQNB010021812.1, from coordinate 56,124 downwards.
GATCCTGATGGATTCGAAGGTTACTTCAACCAAACACGGGAGAATGACAAAGCCATATTCGTCCCCCCGCTTTATTGCTAACTGTTTTAATGCAGGATACTTAAAGATGGAGGTGAAGGTACCTGATTCTAGCTGACTCACAAGATTCATAACCATATGCTCATACCCGACCAAAAACCATAAAGACATCATGAAAGTTCAAGTACATGTTTCAAGACTTCCCCTACTCTGATATCGTACGTCTTTCTTAAAGTGATGAAGTATTAAATTTAAAGAATTTCAAAGAAGTTTTTGTCACTCTAATGCTGAACGTCTTTCTCGAAGTGACGAAGTGTTATAGTTAAAGAACCTCAAGAAAGATGCAATATTAAAGCTTTTCAAGTTAACATATCAAGAAAGGTATGAGCATGTTGGTCCAAAAGTTCAAAGTTCACAATATGGCAAAGTTTACAAGATGGCAAATCGAGATTATGCTTGGTTGATGATCTCAAGGTGTTCAAGATCACATTTTCACATTCAAGTCAAGATAAAGGAACAAGCTCAAGCCTAAAGTCAATGATCACTACATCAAATCACAAGTTAATGATTGAAGTTAAAGACCACGAGCTCAAGACTAAAGGCAAAGCAAAGTATGCTAGGTTTAAGTTTTTGTAAAATGGAATGACCTCCCTTAGGGGGAGATTGTTAGGAACACGAAAGTGTCAGTCACTTCCATATATAATTGTAGTTAACTCGTTAAGTTAATTTTTGGAAACTTACTTGGCTAGTTAGCTAAAAGCCCATGGATAAACCCATGAAGGCCCAAGCCCACGATCTATTGTAAGTATATAAACACCTCTCCATGCCTTGGAGAGGTGGTTGGTTGTTTATTTTTCACACATAGTACATTTTCTATCTTATGTTTACTTTCTCTCTCTAAGTGTTCATCCAACACTTTCTCTTACTAAAACAACCTCTTTCCCTCTTTTCAAGTATGTTATAAGATTAGTCTACAAATTACAACAAAAACAAGGACTTAAACCTAAAACCAACAACAAAACAAACATAATACATCACACTTAAAGTGATCCTTATAAGATTCACTTAAACGACAAAGTGATTACGGGGTCGATTTGTTATCACTTATTTGAGATTGAAGTGGGATTTCACGAAGGCATGTACTTATTTCATCATCGAGCCTTCTCTGATTTTCTCGATTCTTTTCTTCAAACACCTCTATCAATTAATGACTTGCTTTAACGTTAAAGTTTCATATTAAGACTCAACTATCCGGTTATACTTGATACTCTCTCATCAATTATTGACTTTGCGTTTACGTATTAAAGTTTCATATAAGATCTCAACTATCCGGTTATACTTGAGTTAGAGGATGCTTATCGTAGATAGAGCTCACCACAATGTATAGCTATTACTTAAAGGAGTCACGTTGTAGTACTCAGTGTTACACGCAGATGCAGGTGTGGATAGTGTTCTTTAATCACCATAGTGCAAGCTTAAGTCACAAATTTTGGGGATTATACTTCAGTTTCAAGTTTGGTGTAACAGGTTTACTCCATCAGCAGTTACTACAGATAGCCGACAGAATAGAGGTTGGTGAAGTTATTCAAAAGAGAATAAAGAGTAGAAATGTGATGAGCAGTTGATTCTTACGGGATATTTCTGAGTTACAGAACATCAATGGTACTTCGCACATGAACGTCTCGAGTATATAGGCGTACACGTCAATGATGATTCTGAGAGTTCGTAACCATTAAGGGGGAAGAAACATGTACTTGGTATGGTTTACGGGTCAATGAAGATATTGGTTTTGTAGATTCATACTGGGTATTATGGTTTTTACTTCATTGGTTTAGTGTGAAGAATTCTGCAAGCGTGAGAAGATATGTTGATTTCTTAGCATGTTCCCCCGAACGAAGAATCATAAATACTGATTTAACCCCTTAGTATATATATAATATAAATATATAAGGATAATATCAATTAAAGTATAGTGAGAAGAATTCCAAGAGGGTTTTAAAAGATTACTTTTATCCAAAGTAAAATCCAAAACCTTCCCGGGTCGTTTCTCGACGAGGCGTGAATTGAGAATCGAGTTTAAGTTCGTGATCGCGTGTTTGAATATTAAAATTTTGATTTGGATTCTAAATCTACAAATAACATGCAAAACAAATAAAGGCAAGCTAAAAACACCTAAATTATCAAATTTTAACCCTATAAATGCAAATTTAATTTTTAAATGTCCTAAATGATTAAAAATAATTTTAGAAATTTTTTTTTTACTTTTATTTAATTTACTATGAATTAAAAACAGTTTTAATCTAAAAATTAATTAAATATACTGAACTAATTTTCAAAATTCTAAAAAAATTACAGAAATTACTTTAACCTATTCTAATCCTGGGAAAAATAAAATGAATCCAACAGCTTATTGGAATAAGTTGTAAATAAGATAAATAAGGTTGTAGGCTTTAAATGGCAAAAAGGGGTTAAGTATTAAATGTTACAAACTCTAAACGAAAAAAATCCCAAGGGCGAGTGGTAGTGGAGTGTGTGTTTAAAACGTTTGGGAGTTAAGGTTGAGGTCCCGGGTTTGAAACTGTAGCCTCCCTATACTCCTAAATGTTTTTATTTTTGAAAATTTGTTTTTGAAAAAGCTTTTTTATACTAAAACAAGCACTTTTTGTAAAACAACTTTTTCTGAAAGCTTAAAATAAGCTAGAAATAAGCTTAATCAAGTCACAGTTTTGACTTAAGGCTTAAAAAGCTTTAAGTCTAAACTGATTAAGTGAATAAGCTACTTAAAGCTTAATGCTAAGACCAAAAAAGCTTCTAAGGGCCTAATTAAACTTAATAAGCAAATCTAAATCAAAATAAGCAATCCTAATAAGCTGGAACTTAGTATTAAAAGTGACAGAAAAGACATAAAAACTTTTTATTCTTAAAACCAAATTTGAGCATAAGCTACTATAAGCTAAACCATAAACTGAATAAGCTAACAGTACCTTTAACCTAACCTAATAAGAAAATCTAAACCTCAAATAAGCAAAACTAACAGCTTAAACACTCTAATAAGCAAATAAGCAGTTTGGCTAAAACACAACTAATGGTCTACAAGGACACTTTTAAGCTAGTTTTTACGCTAATAAATGAAAAAGCTAGAGTCTAAAAGTTAAAAACAGATATAGCCACTACTGCAAGCTACTAGAATAAGCAAAAATTAAACACTTTGGGATACTAATAAGCTATGAAAATGGCTATTGAAAAAGGCTGTTTAGACTAAAACTATATTTTTGGTTTTTTTAAGTTTTTTTTCTAAAAGACAAAAGGGCTTTTGCAGCCCTAATTTTAGGCTACTAAAAGAGTTTTAAAAACCAAAATAAGCTCAAACAGATTAAGCTTGTAGCACAATAAGCTTGTGCTATGATTTTCAACCTTTAAAACAAACTTATACTACCCTAAATTTGAGATTGAAAATTGGGCTTTTAACTTTGAAATAAGACTTGGAACAATGACAGATTTTTACTAAAAACTCAACTGATAAAAACTCACTTAAACCAAGTTCTCTCTATTGCATATTAGACCAAAATCTAACATGAGAATCACACCTAATATCTACTAATAAAGATCTACTTAAATAAGCTGACTTATTAGACTAAAACACCACGGATTCAAACAATGAGTTCATCAACCTTTAAACTTGGAATTTAGACTTTAAAAACTTATAAAAACTGACTTAAAGGCTTAATTTGAGCTTTTCAAATTTGACTTAAAGGTCAAAAGACACTCAAGCAGTATTAACATGAGTTAATACTGCTAGTGCTAAACACCCCTTAAGAAACTTAAAAACCGTATTAAGCTTATAACAGTTTGATAAAAGCTACAAAAAGCTAAAACAGATTAAGCACGGTGTTAATAAAGGACAAATAAGCACATTTAAACCACTAATAAACACTTGATAATAAGTAAACCAAATAAGCAGTTTTTAAGCTAAAAATGCAATCTTAATGAAAAACATGAACAAGTGAAATCTAAACATTAAGCAAACATGAATAAGCATTAAACATCTTAGATAAGCATAGAAAAGTAGTAAATAAACAATAAATAACTAGAAATAGGCAATAAGCAGTTTAAAGCTATAAAATGTAAAGGAGAGAGTACCTTGCCTTTTGCTCTAAACAAGGGCAAATAAGCTCTTAATGAGCTGATCTACAAGCTCCAACTTATCAAAGATAAGCTGGTAAAACCCATAAGCCCTTCTAAAATTGGCTTATCATCCATAAAAGCTCTTTTTGAGTAATTTTTGGTGGATTGTGACTTAAAACACTATAAGCTATGGAAAAGCTTATATTGCTTAAGTAAACAGCTTGAGTAAAATGTAAAAAGAGCTTAGGTTAGCTTAACAAACATTTTTAAAACATAAATTGCATTAACTTAAAAACAGAATTTAACATAAAAAACATAAATTTCATTGAACTTAAAATCTGAGTACAAGGCTTTTAAAAGAAATACAAATAAGCTAAAACAAACTTAATATATGCTGAAAGTTACAAGTAAAAAGCTATTAAAAAAACTAGATAAAAACTACTCTCCTTTAATGTGTGAAAACAGACACTATTTATAGCCGAGCATAAGCTCCCTGTTATGCTTGTTGTGTTTGTTGTGAGAGAGGCTTCAAAAGCTTCATCATAGCCCTTTAATTATCTTGTTCTCCAAGTTCTTGAATCACAGCCCTTGAATTTGGTCCTTGTCCCATCAACCAATCAAAAAGTAGAGGATTGCCAAGGTGGATTTGTTGGTTTGTGAAGTGGGGTTGAAGGTGAGAGTGATGGGTTTGTTTGTTGGAGCAGGGGTCGAGGAAAGTGACAGGGGAATAATAGTTTCTAGCGGGAAATGGTTTTATATAATTTGGGGGTAACGGGGGTTAATGGTAAAGTGTTAACGGGGTTAATGGTTAGGGACTAATGGTGAAAAGTTTAGGACTAATGGTGTAATAGGATAAGGACTTGCAGTGTTAGTCCTTAAGGACTAACAGTGAAAAGGGGTAAAGGGTGTTATGGTTAAGGGTTAATGGACTTTTCGTTTGGGCTTAAGTTGGGCCGGTTTGTGTTGGATTAGACTTGGACCATTTTTAACTTGTAAGACTTATAGATAGAGGCTTAATGAGCTGGCCCGACCCATCAAATGGGTGCGGGTTGGCTCATTTAAGATAAACACGTCTTCGACTTTGATTTTTTTCACGCTTTTTCTAATCCCGTGCTCGGTTTTGTCTGTTTTGGCTTTATTTTTGTCTTTTAGTGAATATCCGTTACCTGCACAATCATAAATCATAAAACACACAAATACAATGCATTTTTGATATATTTTGGTCATTTTAGGCTCATTTTTATAGGTAAAAGGTATGTGTAATTAAGCACATACCAAAATCCCCCATACTAAGATATTGCCGTGTCCTCACACAATGCCATAAATAAACTCTTTAGAAAACTAAGAATCTCAATCCCCTTTGACTAATTACCTCAAAAAGTAGCTAAGTGTTCATCAAAGGGAATTAAAGAATCCTTAGTTTTGAAAAGCCCCGTTTTGACCATTTTTAAATATATTTACACTTATTACCACACATATTTTTGTATTTTTCCTTTTTCTCATTTTTTTGTACTTTTCTTTTTAACCAACTAACTAGAATGTTTGGACTTTCATTATTATCATAAGCTTTAAGGTCATAGAACAAGAAGCACTTTAATCCTAAAATGCCCAAAAAGATAAATTCATCGTCCTCGATTTTTCACCCGCCCCAAACCAAGCTTAAAAACGAAATCACCGTTAAATATAAGTTAAGATGCTAACACTACTCATACTTGTAACTTGTGAAACTTTTTGCTCCCGATAATTGTTATATATTATGTGAGTGTGCTTATTATGAATTTCAACCATAGATCAACCTTTTTAAGAAAATTGCAATATTTTTATGCTTCATGTTTCACCCAAGAATTATGATTTTGACGGCGAGATCATTCCATGTAGCGACTTTCTTCTCGGCACATCCCAGCCGAGATCGGCTTAGGTGACCAGACTTTTGACACCCCACGGAGAATAGTATTGAAACTCACAGACCTTCGGTTTCAAAAACTCTTAGGCTTCCCGTTAAACAATTTATTTAGAAAAACCACAACTTAAAACGAAATAGTCTTAGTTCAAAAGAATATTTAAATTTAAAAAAAAAAGATTTTCCCTATATTGATTAAATCACACTTAACATTAATATAATTATACTTATACCTTTTAAACGAAGGAAATCCTCGACCTTTTTGATGGCTGCAACATCGGCTGTGAGCTGGCAAGATACAGCAAACTTTTATCAGTCTTGGATTATTATTCTTACTATGGGCCTTCTTTTGAAGACTGCCATATCGGTTGTGAGCCGACAAGAGGAAGTAAACTTTTATTAACCCACAGTTATTATTATTATTATTATTATTATTATTATTTTTTTTTGTATTACCACGATATAGAGAAAATTTCTTTTTAGAAAATTTAAGTATAAATTTGAACTAAGACTAAATAAATTATGTCCCCCCCCCCCCCCCCCCCCCCCCCCCCCCCCCCCCCCCCCCCCCCCCCCCCCCCATTTTTTTATCGACTATACTTCAAAAATCGTTGATTTAAGTTTAATTTTCGAAAAGAGCACGTATTTATTAGTCCGGTTAGAAGCTTATGGGAGAAAAAGCCACAAACTACACTTATGAGCTCTTAAGATTTCCAACTAATCCTTGCTTAGCATCTAAACTCAAAATTACTTCTTTCTTTCTAGTTTCTTTGCAAATTTAAAACTTTTTAATAAAAGATTCGCGATGCTTAGTCAAGTTTATAACCGTTAAGGGACAAAAGTTAAAGCTCACACGCTCGATCGAGTCAATATTTATTCTTATTCTACCACCAAGAAAGTCCAAACTTATGATAAACCATTATATTTATTTTTGAAATTTTGAAATTTTTTCATTTTTTGGTATTTTGGTGGTAAAACGGGATTACGTGAAAACAATGGCTGCATGCACAATCAAATCGATAGATCCCTCCCCATACTAGAATTGAACATTGTTCTTAATGTTTTAAGAAGGGTGTCTACGTAAATCTAAGGTCGTTTATTAAGTATGCTCAAAGATAAACGTTAGTCGATAAGATTTGGGATATTGGATTCCCATAACTATGCAAAGGATTGAAGCTCGAGTGAACGAGGGACAAAACCATGAGCACGAGAGGCTTCATAATCCGGGGCAATCCTGGAGATACAACACAAACCACAAAACATGAGAAAGGAAAAGGCGAGCCTCCTCGCAACACACTTATTCATTACTACTATTATAATTATATTAGGATAAGCATGGGTTGCCACCCATGAAGCGCTTGTTTATTAAAGAGTCACTAAGCTTGACTCATCCCCGAATTTAGTTGTCTATGGGGAAAGTTTGGAGATCCAGGACAACCACGAGTGGTATGTCTCCTCCAAAGTAGTGCTTGAGTTTATGAACGTTCACCTTGAAGTTTGGCCCGTCGGTTTGAGATAACTCGACGGTGCCATAAGGGAAAACTTGAGCAACGGTGAACGATCCGGTCCAACAGGTTTTGAGCTTGCCCGAGAAGATCTTTAATCGAGAATTGAAGAGAAGAACTTGATCACCAAGGTTGAAAACGCGGTTTTTAATCTTGGAGTCATGGATCTTCTTTGTTTTCTCTTTGTAGATTAAAGAGTTCTCGTAGGATTGATCCCGGAGTTCATTTAATTCATTCAATTGAACTTTCCGGTGATCACCCGCGGTCTTAAGGTCAAAATTGCAATGTTTCAAGGCCCAATAGGCCTTGTGTTCAAGTTCGATAGGAAGATGACAAGCCTTTCCGTACACTAGCTTATAAGGAGTGCACCCGATGGGTGTTTTAAAAGCGGTACGGAAGGCCCACAAGGCGTCATCTAACTTATCGAACTATGAAGCACGGTTTTCACCTACGGTCCTTTCCAAGATACGTTTTAAACCAAGATTGGAAAACTCAACTTGCCCACTAGTTTGTGGATGATACGCGGTAGAAAGTCGGTGTGTCACCCCATATTTAAGCATGACCTTTGCAAATTGGTCATTGCAAAAATGGGTACCGCGATCACTAATGATAGCACGAGGGGTCCTAAATTGGGCGAAGAGAGATTTTAAAAATTTGCAAACAACTCGGGCGTCATTAGTGGGGAGCGCTTTTGCTTCAACCCATTTAGACAAGTAGTCGACGGCCATAAGTATATACTTGTTCCCTCGTGAAGACGGGAACGGGCCCATGAAATCGATGCCCCACACGTCAAAGATCTCGCAAACTTGAATTGCATTTTGAGGCATTTCATCACGTTGCGAGATTTTGCCTTGACGTTGACAAGCGTCACACCGTGTGACCAAGTCATGGGCATCTCGGTAAATGGTAGGCCAAAAGAATCCTGAGTCAAAAACTTTCTTGGCGGTGTAGTTGGCACCATAATGTCCCCCGGTGGGCCCATTATGGCAAGCTGTGAGGATATCAACAGCTTCTTGGCCGTAAACACACCGTCGGATCACTTGATCCGCACAAATCTTGAACAAATAGGGGTCGTCCCAAAAGTAGTGCTTAACATCCTTGAAAAACTTGTTCTTTTGTTGGGACGACATTCCTTTAATCATAAAACTCCCCGCATGGTAATTTGCAAAATCGGCAAACCATGGGGTACTATCATCACCACGAAAGGTAACCATACCAAGTGTCTCGAGAGGAAATGTTTCGGTAATTTCCTTGTTCTCGAGAACATCTTGGTGGGGATTTTCAAGTCTTGATAAGTGGTCGGCCGCGAGATTCTCCGCTCCTTTTTTTATCACGAATAATGACATCAAATTCTTGGAGTAGGAGAATCCACCGGAGCAATCTCGGTTTAGCATCTTGCTTGGCAAGAAGATATTTAAGAGCCGAGTGGTCCGTATACACTATGGTCTTTGACAAGACTAAGTAAGGCCGAAATTTCTCGAAAGCATACACCACGTCTAATAACTCTTTTTCCGTAGTGGTGTAATGTTCTTGAGCATCCGTCATGGTCTTACTTGCATAGTGTATAGGGTGAAAATGTTTGGTCTTACGTTGCCCCAAGACTGCACCTACCGCCTAATCACTAGCATCACACATAATTTCAAATGGTAGGTCCCAATCAGGGGCAACTAAAATCGGAGCTTCGGTTAACTTATTCTTAAGTATATTAAATGATTCAATACATTCTTTCGAGAAGATGAAAGGGGTATCTTTTTTAAGAAGATGGGTCATCGGCCGGGCTATTTTAGAAAAGTCTTGAATAAATCGATGATAAAACCCGGCGTGACCTAAAAAATTTCGAATGCCTTTAACGGAAGTCGGATGAGGGAGTTTAGCTATAACATCGACTTTAGCTTTGTCGACCTCCATCCCGGACTTTGAAATCTTATGTCCTAGAACAATGCCTTCTTTTACCGTAAAATGGCATTTTTCCCAATTTAGAACTAAATTAGTGTCTTTGCACCGTTTGGATTTTGTCAAAATGGGAGAGGTCATGAGGAGAAAGGAATCCCCGAATAACGAGAAATTATCCATGAAGACCTCTTGTTTCCTCGATATTGGTCGTGGAAAATGGGCCATCATGCACCTTTGGAACATGCCCGGAGCATTACATAAGCCGAAAGGCATACGTCGGTAGGCAAACGTCCCATAAGGGAAAGTGAAGGTGGTCTTCTCTTGGTCTTGCGGGTCTATAGGAATTTGAAAATATCCCGAGAAACCATCTAGAAAACAATAGTATTCATTTCCCACGAGTCTCTCAAGCATTTGGTCCATAAACGGTAACGGGAAATGATCTTTACGAGTGGCATCATTTAACGGGTCAATCGGAATTTGAAAATATCTAGAAAATCCATCTAAAAAGCAATAGTATTCGTTTCTCGCTAATCGTTCGAGCATTTGGTCCATAAAAGGCAACCCTAAATGATCTTTTCGAGTCGCATCATTAAGCTTACGGTAATCTATACAAACACGGCATCTGATAACTAGTCTTGTAGGAATCAACTCATTATCTTCATTTTCAACTACGGTCATATCACCCTTTTTAGGCACACAATGAACGGGCTCACCCACGGACTATTGGAGATAGGGTTAATCAATCCGGCATCAAGGAGTTTGATAATTTCCTTTTTGATAACCTCATGAATTTTCGGATTTACTCTTCGTTGATGTTGAATCACTGGTTTGAAATCATCTTCCATTAAGATCTTATGAGTACAAAAACTAGGGTCGATACCCTTAATGTCGGAAATTTTCCATGCGATGGCCCGTTTGTGTGACTTAAGAACCTTTAAAATGGCGGATTTTTCTTCATCTTTTAACTCCTTAGAAATTATGACGGGTAATTTATCGGTCCTTCTAAAAACACGTATTCAAGATGAGACGGTAAATCCTTGAGCTCAAGCTCGGGAGGATCATCAATAGAAGATTTTATCGTTTTAATTTCCTCAAAATGAAGTTCCTTCGGAGGGAGAGGAGATGATGGATCATCATTTAATAACTTCTCGAGTAGAAGAAGGTCTCCCTCCGGATCAAAGTCGGCATCATCAATTCCCGGTGGAATTGAATCATTTGTAAGACAAGCTTCGATTTCTTCCAAAATGAAGTCACCTCCTTCAAAAGGAGTGAGAGAGGGGAAAGAAGTAGAAAGGATAGGATCTAAAGACGGAGTGGGATTGCCACTTTTAGAACTATCCGAAAAACCGAGCACTTCTTGAGCATACTCCTCACATGAAACGTCGATGACATCGATTCGATTAACCGATTTAGCATTATTGTAGGAGTATCTCGAAGTTTGACCAACTTTAAAGGTTATGGCTTCATCATCAACTCGGAGAGTTAATTCTTCACCATAAACATCAATCAAAGCACGTGTCGTCCTCAAAAAGGGTCTCCCGAGAATTAAGGGAACCCGAGGATCAACAACATAATCAACGACTACGAAGTCGGCCGGAAAATGGAACTTTCCTACTTTTACAAAGACATCTTCGGCAATACCGGATGGACTAGTAGTCGATCGGTCTGCAAGTTCAAGAATCATTTGAGTAGGAGTAAGTTCGGGGAGTGAGAGCTTCTTCCATATGGAAAGAGGCATCAAGTTGATGCTTGCACCAAGATCGGCCAAGGCTAAGCATTCAACTAACTCCGGAAAATCACATGGAATAAGAAACTTGCCGGGGTCTCCAAGTTTTTCGGGCAACTTTTTTAGGATAACCGCCGAACAATTCTCATTCACCGGTGTTTTGGCTAAGTCAAACAATTTTTCTTTGTTATTAAGGAGACTTTTAAACATTGAAGCAAATTTCGGCATATGTAGAAGAGCATCCGCGAAACTGAGCTCGAAATGTAATTCCCTAAAGATTTCAACAAATTTCAAAGCTAGATTATCATCTTTTTCACGGAGCTTTTGTTTGTTGGCTCTCGAAGGATAAGGTATAGACGGTTTAGGCTTAGGAGCAACAACGGGCTCATCAATTGGAGCTTGAATTTGGACTACCAGAGGTTGGATGTTTTCGGTACTTGGAAGCACCGTATCCTTTGTCACCTCGGGTTCTCGTTCCACCACCTTAGGAAGAGAAGAAGACGGGGGTGGAATTGGGGGTCCATCATAAGAAATGCCACTTCGGGTGGTGATTGCTTTCAAATCACCTCTCGGGTTAGCAACGGTGTTGCTAGGAAGTGAACCCGAACCCGAAGTAAAAGTGATACTCATTTTCATGAATTGACCAAACATGTTCTTAAGCTTGATGTTAGAATTTGTTAAATAGGTCATTTGGGCTTGCATGTTTTTCATTACCGCATCATTCGCCTTCATGTAGTTTGAGAAATCACTAGTCGTCACAACTTGTGGTTGATGAATCGGAGCTTGATAAGCCGGAGCTTGATAATTTGGGTTTCCTTGATTAATTCCTCTGTTTTGATTGTAACCTTGATTGTACCGGGTTTGATTATTTTGCACATTCGGTTGAGCAAAACCCGGTGGTCGAATTTGGTTAGCTACACTTTGAGGATGGTATCCGGTATTTCCTTGATTATAGTTTATTGCGGCTGCTGAAACATATCCTTGAATATTGTCTTGATAGCCTAAAAAAGTGTTGCCATCGGTGGCAGGACACTGTCGGTAAGAATGAGCACCGCCACAAGTAACACAAGATTCCTCAACAGCTTTAATGGAAGCTGGAGCTGGGGTCACTTGATGTTGTTTAAACATTGCGGTCATGGAACTAGTCACGGCACTGGCTACGGCACTGGCTATTTCTGAAGAATCAATATTACTTGCTTTCACTTGAGAAACAATCGGTTTGTTTCTTGAATTACGAACTTTTGATTTGTTTTCAATAATTTTCAACACATCTTGTGCACTTCTTTCCAAAAGATTGCCACCGGCGGCAGAATTCAAAGAATCTTGATCGGATGGGTTTAAACCATTGTAGAAGGTATCGAGTTCATTCAATTTGGTAAAACCATGATGTGGGCATGCACGAAGAAGATCCTTGAAACGGTCCCATGCCTAATTCATTTGCGGTTTCACGAATAGTGATCGCGGAACCGGGAGTCGGAGCGACAACACGGTTGGCAGCCCACATGGGTTCATCATCCATTGGATCATAATTTCGAAGAATATCAAAAAGGTGACGGAAGTAATTGATGTTGAGAATTGGCGGATAGACAATTCTCGGGTGTTAAGGTGGATTGTTTCTTTGATAGAATGTAACTCTTCTGTTTCTGCGATGAAGTCTTCGATTCAGAGTACGTTCAGGTTCAGGTAATGGTTCAACAAGTTCAGAATTGGAAGCACGTGTATGCATCCAAAGGAGAAATTGTTTAGGCCAGTTTGCCAAAAAATTGTACGGCGATTTTTGAAAAATAGGGGGAGTTAAAATAATTTTCCAGAGTTGACTACATAACAACTTAAAAATCTCTGGCAACAATACCAAAAACTTTGATGTGTTTCAAAAGCTTTAAATTTATAATGACTGAAAATACTAACTTTATTACAGGGAAACACACGGGTAAAAGTATAACCCACGTATATAGTATAATCTTTTTTAGGTAAACCAGGTCGTCCACAAGGATTTGAGTAGTGTTTAAATAATCAGAAAGAAAATAGAGTTTAACAGAGTGCGCATGCACTAAAAAATAAAAAAAAAAAAATAAGAAAAAGAAAAAATATTTTTGTAACCGATAATCAAACAAGTGTAAGGTAGCTCTCAAGCGGAGGAGCGGGTAAGCGCGAAGCCGTTTTAAAAACCTTCTCCTTTCGAGTCGAAGTTCCGTTAGGATCAACCCTCCTTAAACCTGCTCTTAAAAGTTTGTAATCTAAAAGTGAGCCGATTTCACAAGTGACACAACGGTTGTTTTGATGTTTTTCAACTTTTTTTTATAGTTTTTTAAATACTTTAGGAAAAGTATTTTTGGTTTTTTCTAATAAATCTACGAAAATAAATCGAGAAAAATAAAATATTTTTGTATTTTTTTTAAGTTTTATATAAAAGAAAATAATAAATGATAACTTCACGAGGAAGGGTCTTTCAAAAACACTAATCTTCAAACTTTAACGTGATATTCGATACACATCTCCACAGCAGCGGCGCCAAAAAATTTGATTATGGGTTTAATAAAATATATATATATATATATATATATATATATATATATATATTTATATTTATATATATATTATATATATATATATATATATATATATTATTTAATATAACTAAATTACCAATTATCAAAATAATATAAGAAGTAAGTATTTCCGTTAAAGAAATGAAAATCACTATTAGGAAAAGTGTGATCAAAATCTTTCCGAGTCGTATCCCGATGAAGCGTGAATTGAGATGAAATCGTAGGTCGTGATCGGTGAACATTGATAATCAATATTTTGGGTTTTTGATTCTATTTCTACTTATGAAACGCAAAAACAATCAAAGGCAAGCAAACAATTAAAGCAATTAAGGATTTAGGCTAAAAACGTTAACGGGAATTCTAAAACGCGACTTAAAAACCTAAGTTATCAAATTTTAACCCTAAAAACGCAAATTTAATTTTTAGAAATCCTAAATGATTAAAAATAATTTTAGAAAAAAGAATTATATTTTTTTGACTTTTATTTTATTTATTATGAATTAAAATCAGGTTTAATCTAAAAAATTAATAAAAAATACTAAACTAATTTATAAAAATCTGGAAAAATTACTAAAAATACTTTGGACAATTTAAAACTTAAGAAAAATAAAACTGGATCAACAGCTTATTTGAATAAGCTGCTAATAAGCCCTAAAGGGCTGAAAGCTAAAACTAAAAGTGGCCTTATAAACCAAATGGCCCAAGGGTTTAACAGAAAAGACCCAAGGGCGCAATGGTTAAGGTGTTGGGCTGTTATGGTAGAGGTCTCGAGTTCGAGTCCTCCCAATACTCCCAACAACTTTCCATTTTTATTTTGCTAAACTTCTTTTTGAAAAGGCTTTTAAATATAAAAATAAGCAACTTTTAAAAAACAACTTTTTATGAAACTGAAAAATAAGCTAGAAAAAGCTTAATCTAAAACTAACAGTTTAGCTTAAAACTGTTAGGCTATAAGCTAAAACTGTTTAGGATTTTTTTTAAACTAAATGAGCTAAAGAAAACTAAATAAGCTAGAAACAACTGAACTACTAGACTAAATAAGCTCTAAAACCTAGAAATTAGCAACAAAGAATAAGCTAAAAACACTTAAAAGCAATAAGACAGATAGGCACTTAAAACAGACTAAAAAAAAACTTAACCACTACTTTTTAAGCTAGAATTTAGGCCAAATAAGCTTTAGTGAAAAGCTAAAAACCAGAAAACAGATTATGAGTTAGGGACCCATAGAATTCAATTAAAAAGCTGATTCAAGCAAATGGATAAGAAATAAGTTTGAAAAGTTAAAATGAAATTGACAGTTTAAACTACTTGTTTTTGGCCTTTTTTAAGTTTTTATAAAAGACAAAGAAGCTACTTTCAGGCCTAGAAATAAGCTACTATATGAAGATTAAATTTTGAATTAAGCTTAAACAGATTAAAAAGGTATCCCAATAAGCTTGTGCAAGCAAATTCACCGAACTTAAAACACCTTAATACTAGCTTAATTATTAAGATCAAAAACTTGCCTAAACAAGAAATTTAACTAAAAACTTAAAGACAGAATTATGTCTTAACAACCAATGGCAAGCTCTTATCATCTAATGCTTAATGAACCTTAATAGACAAAACTTAAACCTTAAAGCCAAACTTTATTAAGTAAAATCCTTATATATAAGCAGTTTGAATAAGTAAAAACATCAACAGATTCTATGATCTAGTAATACAAGCCCTTAAAACTAAAAGGCAAAACTGATAAAAAACTCAATTAAAACTGATTAAAAGACTAATTGGAGCTTAATTAACTTGATTTAATGCCAAAACAAGCTCAGCCAGTGGTAACATAGTTACCACGCTTGTGCAAACACCCTTTAAATCCGTTTACATTTTAATGCTAATTTAGATTGAAATAGGCTGAGGTTTGTGAAAACAGATGATGAAATAAGTTTATTAAGGTCTGATAAGCAATTAACAACCACAAATAAGCAGTAAACAATAAGCTAGAGTAAAAAGCTATAAAATGCTAAACTAGGGCGATTTTATTAGAAAAAACTTATACAAATGAGATCTAATAAAAAAAGCAAGCAAAAGTAAGCAATAATAAGCTATATTAAGCAGTAATAAGTAGCAATAAGCAATAAATAAGCAAAGGCGGATAATAAGCTAAAAATGAGAAAAGTGAAACTCACTTGATCCTTTGCACAAAACAAGGATGATTAAGCTTTTAAAAGCTGATCTACAAGCTCCAGCTTATCATAGACAAGCTCGTATTGTCCATAAGCCCATCTAATATTGGCTTATCATATTGCCAAATTGGCTTATCATCCACATAAGCTAAGATATATCTAGGGTGGAATAAGGTTAAGTTCTGATTCAATTAAGCTTTAAGGGCTAAACTGAATACAACATAGCTTATTTAGTACAAGGAGCTTATTAGAGCTTATTAAGTGACATTTAAATCATTATAAGCTAACGTAAAACAGAATTTAAAACATTAAGATTTAAAAGGAAATTTGCAATTTTTATTAATATAGAAAAGTTTACATTGCTGAAAAAGAAAGTTCAATAAGCTAAACGTTACAAATAAGCTACTAACACAAAAATAAGCTAAAACTAGACGCCTTGGTAGTGAGTGAGGAGGTCTCTTTATATAGTGATGAGGGGAAGGATCCAGAACCCTAGGACGCTCCTCATCAACCATTCATGGCCCTTCAATCTTGATTATTCTCCAAGCAATAGATCTTGACCCTTGATTTGCTGCCACGTCTCTTAACCAATCAATATGCTTGGGATCGCCAAGCTGTCATTCCATTACATCATTGCTTACGTCATGTGAGCTTCTAGAAGGGATTTGAGAGCGTGGGTGAATGGGTATTTACCCTGGTTCATTGCAAGTGAAATGGGAGGGAAAGGTGGGGAGGATAAACAGTAATTTTGACAATTTTGACTGTTTTGACCCGGTATTTGGCTTTGGGCCTTTTATAATTATGTTGGGCTGGGTTAATGGTTATGGTTTAATGGGCTAACGGGAGTTATGATTGTTTAATATTAAGGACTAATGGAGTAATTGGTTTGGACTGATGGTGTTATTCCCCAAGGACTAACTTTGTAACAGTTTTAGGGTGTTTTAGGGTTAAAGGATTAACGAGATTGGATTTGGTTAAGACTTAAGATAAATTTGCCTTCGGCTTCGAATTTTCACTCTTTCCATTCTCGTGCTCGGTTTTGTCCGTTTTGCTTTGTTTTTGTCCTTTTATTGAATATCCGTTACCTACAAGACACAATTGACAAAAGATACATATACACTGCATTTTTCTTGTACTTTTTATCATTATTGGTCTTTTTAGCTCGTTTAATTAGGTAAAAGGTATGTGTATTTAAGCGCATACCAAAATCCCCCATACTAAGCTATTGCCGTGTCCTCACGCAATGTCATAAACAAACTTAGAAAACCAAAAGTTTTGAAAATGTATCCCAACCGAAGTTAAGGATTTTTCCTTTTAAGCATCATTTTGATCTAATCACCTGTACATAACCAAGCACCTCATGAAATATGGAAATGAAAACACTCAAATCACTCAACTAATCTAGGGTGCAACATTTAATTGGTATGCTCTTTTGCTCGGTCGTGATTAGTTTTCTATCATAAGCTTGGCAATGATACACATCTCTACCACTAGAGCTAAGAAGGAACAAGTCAAAAGATAAATTGGGTTAAGAAGGCTTAAGGTTGATCATTCAACAGTCTTTCACCATAAGTACCACACCAATAAGGCAGCTGAATCATACATACACGGCCGTAACAATGGAATAGACATGTACAATTCGATCACATCCTCGTCCGTGTTTAACCAGCGGTTAGGATGAAGAACGATATAAGGTAGGGAGCTTCTAACTTTCACCGAAAGTCGTCATCTAACAAGGCAGCTGAGACACGCATACATGGCCGTAACGACGGAATAGACATGCATGGCTCGTACACATCCTTGTTCAAATAGATCTTAAGGTTAGTTGCTAGGAAAGGGAAGTAAATGGGTGTAAAATAATATTCACAAAACAAATAGATTAAATCCAACAAATAAGGTACGTAGTTGCTAGTAACTTTCCCCGACCGTTCCATGACAAAGACTCGAACATATAGAAAAATGCCTCGATCATAGAAATGATAAAGACAACCTAAGTTGGTGTTCCCATAACGATCAACTTCCCTTACATCCCGCTCTTTACATACTTTTACAGAATAAGTGGTGATATCGGTCACTTTTTACAAGACTTTTCATCGTTGATTTTTGTAACGTATCAACGAATAATCGATCCTTCCAAGTAATTCCTTCGGTATAAACTTCTTTTGAACTGACTATTTTTCTTCCTTCTCTTTTTGCTTCTTTTCTTTTTTTCTTTTTTTTCTTTTTTTAACAATAGATCATAAATCTCGGTTTAATTTCACCGTCTTCACTATCATAATTCATCCGGATAATTTTTTCCTTGTAACGCTTCTTATTCGGACATGATTCATAATCGTGAAAGTAGCAAAACACATGAGCTACATATTTTTCCCATTGCATTGTGCAATTTCCCGACCATTACAGAGATAGAAAATTCCACTTTGACACAGGAAATACAAAACTTTACACGAAAGCAACTAGCAACTTTGATTAAAATAGGCTTTATCTACACGGTAGACTAAGGTGTAAAGGTGTAACGAAACATATAATTTTTGGTGTGAAAAAGACAAGAATGGCTCAACAGGTTGTTCTAGGGGATCTTACTCTAAAAGCGAGAGTAGACAACGGGTTACACGTGGGTTTAACTAACTAGTTTAGTTAGTTAATTTTACGACGTGTAGGCTATTTGGTTTAATCCAAGAAATTTATCAGTTGAACATGTTCCTCCATCTAAATCCATAGTACTCATCATTAAGGTCTCAAGTGATATATCAGGCCAAGTTCTAAAGTCCACTACATCACCCGCACACTCATATTTTTGTAGAATTTTTAGTAAGCATTTGGAAACAGAATAGGCTTAATTCTCACAATATGCATCAAGGGTTATTAGTGCGCTAGGTAGTGTAACTAGTGATTTTCATAAAAGTCATGCTAAAAAAAATTAAATTTGGCCTATTTTTAAGCACATAGCATGTTATTTTGTAAAAAAAAGGACAAGTACGTTCTAATTCTCCACCCCCTACTTAAATTATACAACGTCCTTGTTGTATAAATAAAACAATTAAAAAAAACAGGACATAGAATTAGAACGGGCAACTCCCCTGATATTTGCTCGTGAGATTCTCCAATTTGGGTATATGAGTAAGAATGTGTTGAGCATCCGTCTTGAGATTTCAGGACTCCAACACTTCGAGATTTCCAGATTTATAAATACTTCACAAATGTTGTCGTTATTGTTCAGAAGGTCTTGTATCAATAAGAAAACAAGTGCAACTCTATCTCTGGTGTATTCGTTTGGTTAGACTTAAAATAATAACCTAAAACTGTACAGGAAATCAATATGCCGTATCCATACCCCAAGATACGCCATATTGTTACCTGTATACGTTGTATTCATTTAATGAATACGTCGTATAGACTGTGCTGAAAATAAAGATTGGATATTGTCCAGAAGGTCAATACGCCATATTCATGGGGTTTGGATACGCCATATAGACAGTCTGGGAAGACAGACTCGATAAGAAAATTTGAAAATACATTCCGGGTTGTCTCCCGGCAAGCACTTTTGTTTATAGAAAACTCTTTAAGTTAGACTTGCCCCAAATTAATCCCATCCTTATAAAACAACTTAGGGTCGAATGGGATGCCAAATGGCACATCCAAATTCTTTAAAAGCATCCCGTTGTTAAGATAATTACAAGCCATGACATTAACATTTAGCTTCTTGATAAAAGTTTCAGTTTTGAAAAATTTATTAGATGTATCATGACTTGTTTCCGAAAGCTTATTTGACCCTTGTGCATTGACATTTATTACATCAGGTATTGGTGTGACAGACATATCCCCCGAAGATCACTCAATATCGATTTTATTATTGTTGTCCGTATCCAATTTTAAATCATTAGGATAAATTACGTTAAAAGGAAATAAATCATTAAAGTATAAAACGTTTTGTTCATATTCATCACATTCGGACAATGATGTTTCATATTTCAAATCAAATTCATCGATCTGTCGAGGACTTATAGTAGGTTCAGTTACGAGATCTAATTTAGACGTTAGAGCATCATTGTAAACAATGGCTGAAAATTCATTCTCAAAATCTTTAAAGAAGTCTAAATCATTAAAATAACTGACCTCAGGCTCGGGTAATGGAAATGAAGGCATATT
The DNA here is from genome assembly GCA_026074375.1 of Tanacetum coccineum. NCBI lineage: Eukaryota > Viridiplantae > Streptophyta > Magnoliopsida > Asterales > Asteraceae > Tanacetum > Tanacetum coccineum. The sequence continues at coordinate 36,097 of BQNB010021812.1, read as the reverse complement.
GACTTTATCATTATCATTTTCAGAATCCATTTTCAAATTGTTGACAGAAATTATTTTATAGGAAAATGAATTTTTGTCATAAACTACCGTGTAATCTTCATCGTCGAATTCGTCAAACAATATTCTAAAGTCAATTTCATTGTCGTTAAGAGGACTTACCGTGGGTCCACATGAGATTGTTGCATCAGATGTTAATGTATTATCAAGGACTATGGCTGGAAATTTAGTTTCGAAGTTTGTAAAGCAGTCGTCCTCATCTTCACAATATTCCATCTTACCGTACGTGGCAGTTTGCCAATAGAACGTCTCACCCCGACTTAGAGCTTTCTCCTTTTGAAGTCTGATGTATTCCTCCATAGTGATATTGGGGTTGTCCATTTTTAACCTGTAATAAAATATCCAGGAAAGAAAATGGCCAAATAGCCTAATACGCCGTATTGATGATAGAGTCGAATACGTTGTATTGGTTTAGAAAAATTTTATACATCGTATCCAAGAAGATGAATATGCCGTATTGATTATTCGACTCAGAATATTACAGCAAGCTGTAACAATGCACACAAACACGCAATATGCAAAATATACAATGCAGAAAATTAAACACACAAACAAGCACACAATTATGCAATTTAAACTAAACTATAACACAAATAAATAAGAATTAAAAAACTTCACTCCCTGGCAATGGCGCCAAAAACTTGATGTGCTGTCGTGTGTAGGTATTTTATGTATCAAGTTTTACTATTTATTTTATGCCGACTATACCTAAAAACAATACTCTAACGGGCAGTGTACCCGGTCGGATGGAGTTTCATGGTACGTAGGGTGTCGATAACTAAGAGCGAGAGCGTTAATATCCAATTTATCAGTATTTTAGTTTTCTAATTTATGCAAAACCTAAGCTAATGATAAAGGGGGGTTCAGCCTGAGAGACTGGCACGATTTTGTGTTTCTAACCTAAGGTTTTGATGACAAGTAAAGCAATAAACACACACAAGAAGATTAACAAACGATAGAGAAGCGGTAAAGTACTAATATAAAGAAAACATATCAACCATGAATAATCTGATAAAATGCAAGCATGTTTATTAGTGTAATGATAGTCTTATCTCGAAGTGGTATATCATTCCTGGATTTAGGCGGGACTTCTTCCTAAAACCTAGACACGTCTAATCCTGTCACAATTAAACGCATCCACATAAACAACCTTTTGTTAATTATAATCTATCTTAGGTGAATAATAATAGGATTTTATTAAACCTTAGCCCATTGGGACTTTACCCACTTACTTGCAGATATGGAGAGCTATCCCGGACTCTTAGCCTACGCCCACACAACACCGAAGTTGTAGCGCATTAAATATGTAGGACTAGACCCAGTTAAATGATAGGTCGCATACAAAAGCACGTAAACAAGTATAAATTGATAAACATAATCAACAATCAACGATAAATTAAGATAATCAAGATAAACAAACCAAACATTAAATATTCATAAACATCGCTGATACCTAAAGGTATCAGCCGATAGTCATTGTAAAAATACACACGGTTTGATATATGAACGATTAAAATAAAGAAACCTCAATCGAAGGCGCATTCGGTTGTATGAATATTACAAGAGTTTTCTTATGATCTTGTAGCTTTATACTGACCTTTTGTGCTCTTCTATTCGTATGATAGTCGACTTGGTGGTTTAGGGCTTCACTTGCATACCTAAAACTAAGTTTAGGGATTGGTATTTATAGAGTCTAGAAACGAGTGGATACGCCGTATTGAATGCAGTCAATACGACGTATAAGGAAGGAAATTCCTTGGAGTAAGGACCAAATTCATCATTAATTGCATTAATTGCAGGATTATTGACTGTTGACTGTATTAAATGCAGTATCTTTGACTGTTGACTAGTGAATACGGCGTATTAGATGTCCAGGATACAGCGTATTAGGTCTTGATCCTTGGTGGTTTATTTGTGAAGTGCAGGCACGGATACGCCGTATCTTCTTTGTTGGATACGACGTATATAGTCAGAATAAGCAATCTTCATAATTTATTATTTAAGCTCCAAAATGCGTGCCTTTTAGCTAATCTTCATAAAGTACTCCATAATTACTGCAAATAATAAATATAAGCAATTAAGTACTAATTCTTGCAATAATTATATAAAATAGATAATTTATACGGGATAAATGATGCTATAAAATAGACGTTATTTGATGTCATCAAGTAGCTTACCATGTTCCTTACCTTTGATGTAGAGTAGCATATGACTCACCCATGAACTATACTGAGTCTTATCAAGCATATGGGGACGGTTATCAGCCCTTGCTACAATTACATTTTCTGCCATTGTTAACATCTTGAAATGATTGTTGTGTAAATAGATATGAAAGATCGTTTGAGTGATTAGTGGTTGTTGTGTTGTTATTTAAAGTGATTAAGATTGGTTCTTGTTGTAGTTTTAGTCCTTGAATTACAATAAAATCCTTAAATTCTTGAAAACAGTTTGTATTTCGCGGGAATTACTGGTATTTCGTCAGGATTACTGGTATTTCGCAGGAATTACTGGTATTTCGCGAGATTTTACAAATCTTGGATAAAACCACGGGATATTGTGGATATTTCGTGGGATTTTACAATTCCAAAATAAACCGCTGAAATAACCGGTATTTCGCCGAAATGGTACTTCGCTAGAAATTAAAAAAACCTGTATTTTGCCAAAACTAACAACAAGTATTTCCCTAAAAATGGAAACCTGTATTTCGCCTAAAATGGAAACCATCAAGTATTTCGCCGAAAATGAAAAACCTGTATTTCGCCGAAAAACCCAACAAGTATTTCGCCAAAAATGAAAGCCTGTATTTCGCTGGAAATTACACTATGTATTTCGCTTGAACAAAGCAAAGGGTGTTCCGCGAAATGAACTTATTTCGCTGGAAATCACAAAACCTATATTTCGCCGAATCTGTATTTTGCCTGAAAAATCAAAATGTATTTCGCCTAAAAAATCAACCTGTATTTCGCTGCCACTTTATTTCACGGAATTCAAGCAGTATTTCGCTGTCAGTAACACTACGAAACCAAACTAAAAAAATCACCAAAAACACACTTTTGAACGTTTTCTCTTCATTATTTTTGCAAAACAAAGTATCCCTAGGCTATATCTATTATAAAACACATGACTTTAAGGTTTTTAACAACAAAAAAGTATGGTTTAAAAATTTCCAGTACCAAGCCCAAAAACACCTAAAAAATTCAATTTTTTGTAAGAGAAATAGCACACAAACACACTATATCATCCCATGGCGACTGATATCATTTATAGGATATCAATCACGCAAACTAACAAGTATAAAATAGGAAGAAATCTTGGGAGACAAAGAGGTGGTTAGAACACTTAGAGAGAGAAAGAAATAAGAAGATGTTTGAATACCAAATGAACCAACACCCTCTCCAAGGCACAGAGAGGGTATTTATATGTTTACAAAGGTCGGTCACCCATGGGTAGTCCATGGGTTGACCCGGTTAGCTTACTTAATACATAACGATTATGCTACGAGCTAAGAACTATAATAATGGTAGTGACCGAGTCTTTTCTCGATTCCTAACAATAACTCCACCTGAACAACCTGAAAGTTCACCAGTTACTCCTAAAGCTGATAAAGGAAAAGAAATAGTCACTAAGGATGCTGAATCTCCAAAGAAGCTTGTCAAAGCCTAAAGAAAAGTTCATCCTGACTCTGATGAACCAGTTAGAGTTCCTTACAAAATTCATCGGAAGTTGTACTACCTTATAAATGATGAAATTTAAGCTCGCTTTGACAAAGAAGAGAAGATCAAGAAAGCTTCTGAGGAGGCAAAGTTATTGGCAATGACCAAGTCTAAACTGATCAAAGTTATACATGAAGAAGCCTCAAAAGATGGAATTGATCCTAAGGTTCTTGAGAGTGCAAAAGGTGGTCAGGATTTCCAAAATATACAAGATGCTGAGATGAAAGTCCTGAACAGAGAACACTCTCAAAATGTCAAGAAAGTAATAGAAGTCAAGAAGAAGAGGATTGACAACTACATGTGGACTATGTGGAAAACTAGAAGGGGGTTGAATAGTTTACCGCTTTTTTATTTAAGGTTTTAAAGTGTTTGTAAAAATTATAGATTCAACTTTATGTGAATTCAACACTTGCACAATATGAACAATATACTAAAACAATTAATAGGATAGTATGAGAAAATAATGTAAGACAAAAGATAAGAGTAAGAACAATCAAACCATAACGTGAGGATTTATAGTAGTTCGGTAACGAAGCACCTCTTCGCCCTACTCCACTCCCCGAGCACCTAACTCGAGAGTTTTCTTCCCTATGTCAACAAGCTCCCTTATGGCGAAGAAAACCTTACACAACTTTTGATTATCTTGATTTCCGACACTAAGCTAGATGTCGAGTTCTAATCTTAGCTAGAACCAATCTACCACAACTTCACTACACAAATTTGCTTTACGACTTGATCACGACTACACAACATATTCACACCTTAGTTTTCTTCACACCACTACTTCACCAAGACACTACTATAATCACACCTAACTAACACTACTAGGAAATATCACCAATATCCAACTATACTTACTACTATCACCAAGATCTAACAACTACACAACTTTACAAGATTTACAAATGATTTACAAGTTATGATATGGATGCAATAAGATTGCAACAACACACAAAGGTGTAATACTTCTTCACTTGATGATGGAACTATTCTTCTCTTGCACTTGAGGAATTGAGATTGGATCACTTGGAAACAAAGCTTTATGGTTAAATGATCAAAGGATTTTGATGAGATGTGTGGGCTGTTTTAGATCAGAAAGAATGAGTGCAAAAGGTGAGAAAATAGTGGGGAAAAGTCCAGTATTTATAGGACAAACTAGAGGAGCGTCTACCTATGGGCGGTCCCCTTAAAATTAAGGGGGCCGCCCGTGTATTTAAGGGGGCCGCCCTAGACTAGGCGCTCCCCAGTTTGTCTTTTGTGTAGGGGAATTTTCTGGAACTTTTCTAGCCGTTTTAGGTCCGAAAATTTGAAATTCAAAATGCTTATTTTGAATAAAACATTTCTTTTAATTGTAGAAAATGTTTTGTAATGTTTATAAAAATGTTTACAACATTTTATAAAAGTGTGAGGTTGAATAAAAACTTCCTTTGATCATAAAATGCATTAAGCATTTATTTATTCATACCTTTTAGTGATATAATTTTCAAAATTAAAATTTACTACTAATTACTTGTTTACGTTTAATTTTACATTGAACGTTTTTATATTTTGTGATTATCAAAATGTAAAGATGTGAAAAATTTAATCTTCCTCTTTTTGATGATTACAAAATTTAAACTCATTAAATGTAAAATTATTTTTAAACAAGTATTTAGTGAGTTTTATGTCATTTCTCCCCCTTTTTGTAGAATCAAAAAGGCATCGTTGAGAATTGCTAGTAAAATCGACGAAATAAATGCTCCCCCTTTATGTGTGCTCCCCCTCATTCGAGGGCACCAAAGAATCGAGCTATGGTTTCTTGGCTACAAAAACGAGTTAGAACAATACAAATATTTCTAACATGTAGCAAGAAGGAAGGAAAATATAACAAGTGCAAGCAAACATCAAAGCAAAAGATACTTCATTTAATTAGGACAATGTGTGTGAACTACACACAAAAAGAAAAACAAATATGCTTTAGAAGCATATTGATACATCATGAAAAGAAAATCCTAAATAGCCATAGAAGGATTTTTGACTTGGTTGCGACATAAAAGGGTTTGACGATTATTTGTTGGCATATTACAAGATTAGTTGGTTGATGATGGAGAGTTTGGAGTGGAGGCGGTTGTGGAAGGGTGATCTCTTTGAACTCTAGGTGGTTGATGTGGTCGAGTGAGGAGGAATTCAATCCAATTGATATCCTCACTTAAAGCAAGGAATTGTTTTGGGTGAAGATGCAACAAGGGCAATACCCAACATAGGTTTTAACTTGGTTCATGTTGAGGGTGTGTGGTAAGTTTAGAGAGTAAGGTGACGAGGGAATGTTGTTTTGTTGTTGAGAGAGATGCATGGCTAAGAGATTTGATAGGTCTTGTAGTTGATTAATGTCATCAACTAGGCTTTCTCTACTTGGAGATAGAAGTGTTGTGAGCTGAGTTTGGTTGTCACTTTGAGGTGGAGCTTGAGTGTGAGTAACATGTGAATTGATGGGTGAGATGGGAAATGGAGGACGAGAGACAACTTGTGGTGATGTGGGAGTGTCCTTAATGTAAGGATTTGGTAATGCTTGATTGGGGTGATTGTTTTCTTGAGATGGTTCATGATGAAGAGTGAGTGGTTTTGGCATTAGTGTAGGTAAGTTTACATTGAGCCCATTGGATGTGTTATAAGGGTTTAGTTTTTTTTCTCCAAATGGGTCTCATACTCATTTTGGCTACCCTTGATGGTTTGGATGTGGGTTTGTTAGGAGATGTCATTAGTGAGGATGATTGTGATGATGATGGTTGAGAATGTATTTATAGTGGAGGAAATGTTTAAATTAGAAAGAATAAACATTCAAAGGATCAAATCCAAGAAATGTTTGTGAATTTTGGGAAACAGTAGCTAAGTCTAGAGGGTATTTGGTCAAAAAGGAATGAAAAATACTGTTTTACCCGTGATCTGCTAGGCCAGTCCCCTTAATTAGGGGTCGGTCCCCTTAAAGATAAGGAGACCGCCCTTTATGAATTAAGGGGGCCGCCTAATGCTATTTCTCAAATTTCTCAAAAATTAATTTTTCTTAAAAAATTTGTGTGAGGGTTTCTGTTTTGGTGGTTAATTTGAAGCAAGTCCATCCTTTTATGGCAATTAAGATTTTTAGCACATAGCAATTAAGCATTCAACATTCTACATATATATGACAAGTTGTAGGATAAACTATTTCATATAATTTTGGCATATAATCATATATGAATTGAAGACCAAAAGAGTGAAGAGCATATAAAATAGTAACTAGATATAATGCACAAAGAACTTAGTTAAAAAAGAACCAAACTTTTGTGCAAATACTAGTGTGTGCTTAAGTGCGACAAATGTGGAGTAACGATTATTTCAACATTAAGACATGTAAAACCTAAGAAATAATTCAAATGCTCCTTGATTTAATTTTGCTCAACCAAGATTGTCGAAAATATATATTAGATTATATACTTTTGACAACAAGTAAGAGAACATTATGCATATGTGAAAAATGTTTTTAGCATATCTCAACAATATATAAAAATTGATTTTCATGTGCTCCTAGTTGTGAGAAAGACTTTTTAGAAAATAATAGATTGGGACTATTGTATATATGTATAATGAGATATGCATTTAGATAGAAGAATTTGTAAAAGTTTGCTTATAGACTTTTCCCCAATCTTGTCTTTTTGTGTAAAATAGAAACCTAGACACAAAGAGAAAAAAGAAAAAAACTTTTGTCAGTCAGGTGGGTGGTCCCCTTAAAATTAAAGGGGCTGCCTTTATGAATTAAGGGGGCCACCACCTGTTGAGAAAATTTTTTCTCAGATTTTTGACAAATGGTTCATTGATGATTATCATTTCTTTATTATGCCGAAAACTTAATCAATTTGTTCCATCATTCCTAGACCTAGACGTAAGTAGTTAAATGGCTCACGTTTAAGTGGTTTAGTTAGAATATCGGCTATGTTGTCTTCCGATGAGACCTTTTCTATAGAGATATTCCCTTTTTGAACATTATCGCAAAGGAAGTGATGGAGAATCTCAATGTGTTTTGTTCGTGAGTGTGGAACGGGATTCTTACTTAAGTCTATAGCCCCTTTGTTATCACACGTTATTTGGAATGTCGTCTAACCTAACGCCATAGTCTATGAGAGCTTGTTTCATCCATAGGGCTTGTTGACATGCCTTTCCGGCGCTTACATATTCCGCTTCGGTTGTGGAGATGGCAAGAGCAGTTTGCTTCTTCGAAAACCAAGATGTTAGGTCAACATCCCATAAACGTGCAAACACCACTAGTGCTCTTGCGATCTACGTAATCTCTCACATGATCCGAATCCGCATACACTATTATTTCTATGCCGAATTCCTTAGGATACCATAATCCTAAATACGTAGTTCGTTTAATGTATCGGAAGATACGCTTAACCGCTTCTAGGTGAGAGGTTTTGGGATCCTCTTGAAAGCGTGCACAAAGGCAAACACTAAATATGATATCGGGTCTACTTGCCGTTAAGTATAATAAACTACCATACATGCCTCCAATATTTGGTATATCTACGGACTTCCCCTTCTCGTCCTCTCGTGAGTTTGGTTTTCCGGTAACATAGGGGTTTTTATTGGCTTAGAGTCTTCTAGTCCAAATTTCTTAAGTATTTCCTTAATATATTTTGATTGATTAAAAAATATTCCATCATCTAATTGTTTTATTTGTAATCCTAAGAAAAAATTTAGTTCCCCCATCATACTCATTTCAAACTCATCATGCATGATCTTGGCTAGTTTTGTGAGAATGAATATTGACAATTTTTAATTAACTCTTTGTTTAATTAAAAAGTTTCTTTGACTATCTCGAACGAGATAATTTGGATGTCAATACATAAGATGATTTGGTGACTAAACTTCTTGCGAACATGATGAATTAATTTCTTCAAACGAAAAAATTTATTGATACCGTTTTGAAATGGGAGAGAGTAGATATTGTGGAGGATGAGAGATTGGAATGAAGTACCACTTCAACAAGGCGATTTGAATAGACTATTTATAGGCAAGCATCGAGGTGGAAAGAGAGTTTGTTCAATCCATATGGTTTAGGACTTTTTTCGATGCAAAACTAATCCTACTTCTATGTTAATTATTATCCACTAACTCATTTTTCTTCGTCTACGTGAGTTCGTGGCCATAGAAGATTTCCATTTTATAGTGGTTCATGGATAATCCATGTGAAAGAATAGTTCCTAATGAACAAATTCTTTAAAAACTAGAAAGCCAACAAATGGCATTTCTAGTGACTAACATATTTCCTAACTATCACTAATACTAAGTATATCATTATACAATCATAATAATTTACGTAATTAGAGAGTGAGACGTACCTTAGCCTTCAAGAGAAATTACCTTAAAATCTTCAAGGTAGCAAGCTTTAAGGATGAGGATTTATGAAAATCCTATATGAGTTCTTTAATTTGTTTGATGAAAGCCAAAGGATGCTTGTAGATGATTAACCTCGGAAGATGTGGTGATTTAGCCATTTGGTCCCCATCGTTTCATGGGTCCGAAGTTATTGTTTCCAAACATGTTTTGCATTTGATTTAACATAATGCATGGTGAACATCTTCCACATTGAGGTAAAAGAACTTGGTTGTGTAAATGATTTCCAACATTGTGTGATTATGTTAGAGTAATTTTGTCCTACCTGGTCTCTCCTAGGTTGAGGTGTTTTGGAAGAGGATAGAGTTTTCCTTTCTTCTCGAAGGAGGTGTTTTAGACCTCAATAGGTGGGTATTAGTAAAATCCGACTACTCCGGGTTTTTAAGTGAGTTTGTAAAAACGTTTTACCTCATCATCATTTCTAGTAATTAGGAATTTTAGTATTGTTTATAAGTATAAATTTTGGTTTTGAGTTTGGGTTTGATTCTATCAATTTTTCTTTCGACTCGACTTCTTGAGCTCTTACAAAGTTTACTTGTTTGGTTTCGCTAGGTGACCCTTTGGTAAAATTAATCCTAAACTGGATTTTATCCTCCAGAAGTTTTGAGAACTTATTATTTTCTTAAGTGAGTGACTACTATCATTAAATTGATTTAGCCTAGATATTTCTTTTTTAAACGCTTCATCATTTTCAAACTTAGGGTCTTGACATATATTTTCCATTCTTCATTTACTTCCTTACCTTTTTCTAACCTAGATAATTTATCTTTTAATTCTAGTGCTTCATTCTCTAATTCTATTTTAGCTTGTTTTAGAGTTTTATTTTTAGCCATGACTTTTAGTCCTATTTTGCACAATCTACTATATTCACTATCTAAGTCATTTTCGTCTAATGATGATTGGTCATCACTAAAATATTCAGTTTCAGAAAGTACCTCATTTGAAGCTTTAGCCATAAGACACTTTTCGTCCTTTGTCCTTTCCTCTTCATCTTCGTCGCTATCACTCCAAGATCCTCAAACAAACGCCTTTTGATTTTGATATTTTAATTGTTTCGGACATTCTTCGATGAGATGATTTGGATCTCCACACTTAAAGCATTTTCTTTCGCCTTTGCCATTTTTGTCGTCTTTATACTTAGAATGATTTCTTTCTTCATGTGGCTGTGTTATCGATCGGTACCTCAGTCTTTGATGAAATTCTTAAAGTCTCTTATGGCCATGGCGTATTCTTTATCTTCACTATCGGAGGTTGAGCTATCATCATCATGGATTCCTTTCTAGCTTTCAAGGCAAAAGATCTACTTTGTTCTCTTTTGCTTTTGACAGTTTCGGATCTTTCTTAATTACTTCTTCATAAACCTTCAAATTTCCAATGAGTTCGTCAAGTGATAAGAGTTTGTTTAGATTCGTTGATCTTCGATCGCCGTGACTTTTGCGCGCCATTTAGGATGTAATGCCCTAAGAAATTTCCTAACACAATTCTTGCTAGAAAAACTTTCATCAAGTGCTTTTAGACTAGTAATAATAGTGTTAAATTTAGCAAAGGCATTATCTATTGACTCCTCTTCCGGATATTATATAGTTGTTCATATTGGTTTTGAATAAAAGGGGATCTATTTTGTTAGCTTATCTTGTATTATTACCTTGATGAGTGATTAATAAAGTATCCCAAATTTCTTTTGCGGTTTGACACATAAAAATTCTTTCGTATTCTTTTCGTGGCAAAGCATTATAAATTACCATTTTAGCTTCATTATTTTTTGCAAGTTTCTTTTTAAGATCATCGTTTTGTTATGAAAAGGTACAACTCATAACTTTTTAGTTTTGGGAATTATTTTGAATAGGAGGAAAATCACCATCGGTAATAACATGCCATGTATTGCTCAACTAAGGGAAGGATTTATTAAAGGTGACAGAACCAAGCACATTTCAACGAAGCTCTTATTTACTAATGACTTGCAAAAGAATGGTGATAAATTGTTCAAGAGATTCGTTCAAGAGACAATCTAGCAGATTAATTTACAAAGGCACTCCCTACCTCAACATTCAAGAAAGTGGTATACGGCATCGGAATGCGGAAATTCAGTTAGCTCAAGTAAAGTGATCATGAGGGGGGAAATACGCGTCGCACTCTTTTTCCTTTAGCTATGGTTTTCACCCAATAGGTTTTTCCTAGCAAGGTTTTTAATGAGGCGATATACGAAGCGTATTTTGAATGATGTACAATCAAGGTGGAATGTTATGAATATTTATTAGTAATTGTACACGTTCATATCCCTAACTAGTAACACTCATATTTATGAATAGTCTTGTAACTTCCAATCTGTACTTAATGTTATTCATGTTGAGGTCCTTATAAATAGAGGCACCTAATGTAATATGAGATACATCAATAATAAGTTCCATCTTCCCCTTCTATACTCTTTTACAATCTCTTGTTTATTATTCTTATTGTGGTACTAGGCTCGTTGTTTTACAACAAAATTCTGGTTTTTGGTTTCAAATGAAGTTATTTTTGGTTTTGGTTTGAAATAGTAGTACCATAAATTTGTTTTGAATATGCATATAGTTTGGTAATTTAGGTTCGATTAAGGTTGTTACTCGTTAAAATTTTGATTAATGTATAAACGGATGACAAAAATTAAACGTGCTTAAGATATGGGAATATTTTTATGGTAGCTGGTTTGGTGGTTTGGTTTGGTTTAGGTATATAATTGGTTTCATCTGGTATTGAGTGACTGATTTTGTTTTGTATATTCATATTGATGGTGGTGCAACAATGTTAACTAATGTGACTAGGCTGGATGGAGTGGTAGGTATAAACTCACCATTCACCTCAGCGCCACCTCAGCTTTCTCTCTCTTTTTACTTCAACTCACTCACACTCACCATTCAATCGTAGTGGTTAATACTAACTCATCAATCATTAAAATACCCACTTTATATAAAATATACCCCACTAAATACCCACACACACTCACAAACCAAATAAAAAATAATAAAAACACACTTAACATTCACTCACCAATGGTGAGTGACTCACCATTCACTCTAAACTCACGCGTGAGTTTTACAACCGGAGTGGCAAGTTACTTGTGAGTTTTCAATTCACTTCGTGAGTTGCCCTCCACTCTTTACAGCCTTAAATCTTGAGTAGTTGTGTGTTGCATTCCGACATCCATAACTTGTGTTGGTACTGCAAGTAGTTCTCTACTTTTCCTCTTATTCTGTCTGGGGAGGGACAAAGTGTAACACCCCCAAATTTGGTCGCAGCGGAATATGGGTCTGAGAGTGTTACTTCTTAGATCAATAGCACAAGATATATATGAGAATGACCAATTAAAAGACGTTTAAAATCGATACATTGGATTTAACAAATTGTTTGTTACAAAAGCCCGAAGCTTCACTTGTTCGTTGTTCAAAATACAAAGATTCTAGTCCATAACAAATATTTCCCCAAAATGTAATGCAACCAAATCTTTAATGTATGACTTCTAAAATAACGACCACCAATGTATCCCTTGTCTTGTACCTCATTGATCTTCTAAGAAAACATGCTTTAAAACGTCAACAATAATGTTGGTGAATTCATAGGTTTGTAAAATATAGGACCACAAGATTTCCCAAGTGTATGATAATGCAACATATGCAAACATCACAAAAATGTAATTACGTTTCCCTAAGCTCATGACACTGAAGCTCGACATATATAAGTTGCAATATAAATTGCCAACATTGCCCGTGATGATGTTTTAACCCGCAACATCCTAAATCCGACATGGTATACGTTCGTTTGTCCAGTGATAGCTAATCACCCGAACAGGGATGTCAATCCCAAATAGATCTATTCATAACATTCGCGCTCACATAGTAATTGACAGTTCATGATTGTGGGCTCAGAGGGTTATTGCTACATAGGCAAACACGTAATCATAATGTAAAAATGTCCACTTGTGTCCAATTATAAAATCATGCATGTTTCTCACCCTAAAACTTGTAAATCATTATAAATGTAAAACGTGGGGTTGTGAACTCACCTCGAGTAAATGAATCAACAAAAATATATCAGATGCCTGAAAAAAACGTCACGCATGTGTCCGAGTGCAACCTAATTAATTATAGGTCGTATGAGTACTAAGTACTTTGAATAACTAATACCGTATATAATTCTATATAGCTACATCACCATCTAATTGTAATTGAGAAATAATATTTATAAAGTTAAAATGTTTATAAATATTACCTTAGTAAAAATGTCGTAACTTTCTCGTTTTAAGTCCGTTTTGTATGTTCTGTATGTCCACGCTTTCGTATTATAAAGATATACCAAAATATTACATTTCAATATTTTTAACCCTCTGGTGAACAGTGATATTTACTGTTCATGCACTTTATAAAATTATTTTTATAAATTTAATTAGCATAATCTCGTAAAAGTCATATCTTATTCGTTTTAACTTCGATTTTAGTGATTCTTTCGAGCACGTCTTCGTAATTAAAAGGTCTATCTAACTAAAATATTTTCCAAAAAGGTGCTGAGATGAACAGTAGTTTATTTTTATAAAAGTATTTATTATCGTAAACATGAAAAATCCACAACTCCTTCGTTATTGATCAAATAATTATGATTCTTAATGTTTTGAAATCCTAAAAATATGTACTTTCTATGAAAAATAATCATATATTTTTATCAGATGTGGAAAATAATAAGTTTTTATAAAAACTTTTATTATCGTAAACATGCAAATCGTGTATCTTCTTCGTTATAGCTCGGATTTTCGAGTTCTCTATATGCCTACGATCATCATGACATGTAGTATTTTAATAAAATATGAAACAAATACTTTATTTTATTATTTAAAACAGAATGTTTTGACTTTTTATATAAAAAGTATTTAAACGCATTTTTATAAACTTTTGGCACAAATGTAATACTACAAGTCCTCTACCATATCTTATACCACAACTCTTATATACTTTAGGTCCTTTAGTCCATTATTTGTCCAAGAATAACAAGTCCTCATATTTCTTTCACTTATAACTTAATAAGTAAACTTGTAAACAATTAATTTATATATACTTTTATAAATTAATCCACACTTGTATAATGTTTATACTTCCATTACCACATGTTCTTAAAATCAATATAACATATGACAAAGTATATCAAGCCATGATCAAGAGTAAAAATCTATTTTACATGTTAATATGTTTCCTAGATGGTGATTTACTATATAAACATCATATACACATAAATCATAAATGTAAAGAGTGTAGGGTTTTTAGATGACCTTAAGATGAAGTATGATGAAGAGAAACAAGACTATAAAACCCTAATCTTGAACTTTCTTAATTAAACCCTTGTAAATGCTAAACCAAGCCTTCAATACACCTTAGAATATCTTAGGTATAATGCTAGAATACTTGAATACTTGGTAAATAAAAATCCAATAAGGGGAGGATAGCTGATATTGATGCTAATAAATACATTTACTTGGTCAATGTTCACACTGATGAAGATATGTTTGGTGTTAATGACTTAGATGGTGATGAGGTAATTGTTGACAATGTAGATGTTGTTGAAACTGCTGAAGAAACAGTTAATGTTGTTGTTACAATAGTTAGTATTTCTAGTACAATTCCAGTTAGTGCTGCTACAACTACAACTACAACAACTACAACAGTTGGTGATGTTGAAATTACTTTGGCTCAAGCACTGGCAGAGTTGAAAAGTGCAAAACCCAAGGCTGATAAGGTTGTGATACAAGAACCAGAGCAGGGCACAACTACTACAACACCTACAACAATAATATTTGTACCAAAACCTCTACAGGACAAAGGAAAAGGGATTATGATTGAAGAGCATGTGGTGGAACAAGTGAAGCCTATGAAGAGGCTTGAACAAATAAGGCTTGATGAATAACTTGCCTTCAAGCTATTGGCTGAAGAAGAAGAAGAAGAAGAGAAGGGCTTGCCAGAGAAAAAGCTCAACAAATAAAGGAAGCCAACATAGCTTGGGATGATATTCAGGCTAAAATTGAAGCTGATTTTCAGTTGGCTCAAAGACTGCAAGCTCAAGAGTAAGAAGAATTGACTGACAAAGAAAAGGCAAGATTATTTGTACAATTCTTAGATCAAAGAAGAAAACATTTTGCAGCTAAGAGAGCAGAAGAGAAGAGGAACAGACCACCAATAAGAGCTCAACAAAGGAGTATCATGTGTACTTATCTGAAAAACATGGAAGGATAGAAGACCAAAAGTTTGAAGAACAAGTCCTTTGCCAATATTCAAGAATTATTTGACAAAGCAATGAAAAGGGTGAATACCTTTGATGACTACAGAATTAAGTTGGTGGAAGAAAATTCAAAGAAAGCTGAAGCTAGGATAGCATAAGAGAGAAGTTCAAAGAGAGCAGGAGAATAGCTGGAACAAGAAAGCTCTAAGAAGCAGAAAGTGGAAGAAGATAAAGAGACATCAAAGCTTCAAAGTCTAATAGAAATTGTTTATGATGAAGAGGAAGTATCAATTGATGCTATTCCTTTGGCTACTAAGCCTCCAACTATTGTTTACTGGAAGATCCATAAAGAAGGAAAGAATAGCTACTATCAAATAATAAGAGCTGATGGAAGTTCAAAAATGTATAGGGTTTTAGGTCGAAGGCTTAAAAAGTTTTTGACCGGCAAGAATTAGAAGGACTTGTTAACAGTATGGTATAAAAGCTAAGTATAGATCAACAAGACCAGTAGAGGACTTGGATTTAGTTTTATATGGAGATTTGAAGACAATGTTTGAACCACATGTAGAGGATAATATATGGAAAAATCAATTAGACTACAGAGTATTAGATTAGAAGCAATATGATTCATGTGGAGTACATTCATTAAGGAAGCAAAATGTGCACATTCATATGTTGGTAGAAAAGATATATCCTTTTATGGCACCTACAATTATTGATATGTTAAACAAGAAGCTTCAATGTGATCATTTAAGTGAAATGGCATATCAGCTTCTTAAACTTATCACAAACAGCTCAAGAATTAATGAAGTGTTTGGAAGCATCCTCCTGGTGATTATGAAGCTTTTAATGAAGAAACTTGATGATTTTGGAGATAAATATCAAGTTTAGGGGAGGATTGTTGGGATTAAAAGACTTATTGGTGATCTTAGAGTTACTACTGCTCAGGTTTGTATTACTGTGATAGCTGGTAAGTTAGTTGTTGTTCATTAACTTTAATGAAAAATATGCTAAGTAGTTAGTGCTGCTAGTATAAAGTTAGTACTGCTAGTTCACAGTTACTACTGTTAGTATATATTAGTACTGCTAGTATAAAGTTAGTACTGCTAGTGAAGTTTGAAGAAAATATTCTTAGTAGTTACTGCTTGTACTCAGTTAATGTTGCTGGTGTATAATTTACTACTGCTGGTGTTAAAAGTTAATGCTGCTAGTACAAAAAGTTAACAAAAAAAAAAATGGCTTCAAAGATTAAGAATGCTGAAAGAGTTTCTACTGTCAGAGAAAGGATAAAGACAGAAGAAAGGATAAAGATTGTTTGGAGATCAAGATATTACGTGTAGTATTAGCTATTTATAGAATAGATCATAGAGAATATTCTATGTCTTAGGAATATATTGTAAATCGACTAGGATTCCTTAGTGTATAAAAGGAGGTCTTAGGGCATAGAGTTCGTTATCTAGAAATCTTTTTTTATATCGTTATAGCTTCAAGGTTTTGTAACCCTAATACTAGAAGAGTATTCGTATTATTATTAATAATATTGGAGCCTTATTTGTTGTGATCAAGGTGTTTTACTGTTTCATTAAGAATTCTTATAATATTTAAGATTAGATTTGCATAATGTTTAATACACCCTAACAAAGTTTTCTACTAAAGTTGTGTTTGTATTTTATCTAATATAAACTAACCTTATACCAAGATTAAGAATTCGATATATTGACAGTGGGGATCCACACAGGAGGTAATCTCTCTAGGACAATCACAAATTATCACATAAGGATGACATTATTAATAATCTGGAATATCTGAAGGGTGGAGATTTAAGCAGACGATACTCAACATCTGTCACTAAGACAAAGGCTGCTACATATGAGCTCAAATGGATCAAAGACTTGGTTCCGAATTGTGGTCCGTGCAGTTAAAATATTAATCAACATGCTTACTTGGGCACTTCACACTGGGGTCCTAAATGCCAAAGCTTCTACGGGTATGCTAGCAACTTGACTTCGTCTAAAGATGTTTATCCAGAGAAGCATTATTGCAGGTACCCGACTTAAAATATGATGAAGTATGACCAAAGTTCCCATGGAAGATGATTGAAGTTCGTCGAGATGTCAGATGCTATATAAGTTTAAAGAAGGTGATTTTAAAAGCTTCGCCTACAGACATGAGGACTGTTATACTACTCTGTTGCACAAGTTGACCAATCTCACAATCGTACGAACGTATGATTTAAAATTGTGCATTACGTATGTACACCAGACGTATCGTCATTCAAAGGCGGGTGGAAGATCTTCAATTAGGTGTTGAAAGTTACCAAAAGAGTTCGATGGAACTCCAAGAGAGGTCCTGAGTTCACGTGGGAACGTGAAGACCAATTCAAGAAGAAATATCCACACCTCTTCACCAAGACCACACCGTCGTCAAGTGCTGCATCGTGAGCCTTGAGGACAAGGCTCGTTTAACGGGGGAAGTCTATAACACCCTGTGTTTTCAAGTCATTGACGACGTCGATAAATCCGCAATGTACCTTTTGTATTGTACGCATTTGCTTTAAATCATAAATGTTAAGCTAAATCGCGTAAGCTAAAAATTAGCGTTCAATGTAAACGGGCATCAAACAATTAAATGTTTACATCAAGCAAGGGTTAAGTAATTATTTTAAGAATAATTATTAACTTTGTTCATTTTATTTTTATCGGATACGTAAAGTGTATACGTTTCGCGATAAATTGCGTTTAGGCACTCCCGGAACCACCAAAACTTTTCTACGCTTCAACAAATACCCACATTTATACCCAATACATAAAAATTACTAAACAACATCACATATATCTTCTTATTGCCGAAATTATGGCAATTGATACAATGATATAAGGAAAGACTTCACCACTTGGTCTTGCACCATGCCTCTTCATTAAAACCTAGCCATGCCTTGTCTCTTTGACCAAGACCAAGACCAAGAGTCCTCCCTAAGACCCTCCTCATGTTCCTTGGACTTTTATTACACCTTTTGACTAGTTATACTCTTATATAATACTTACATGCATACAAGTAACACATATGTAGCAAAACACTTAAGTAAAAATCACAAAAACCCTCCTTTTGTGCCCATAGAGCCCACGGCTCAACACACTCTCCCACACAAATCCATACAAAATTTTATTCAACCTATACCCTTCTATACACATCCATTATAAGACATTCTAAGGTGTTTCCAAGCATTGGCTAAGCATTTTCAAGTAATAATCAAGAAAAGGAAGACTAGGGTTTTATTAAGTAAACAAGGGTTTTCTTAAGTGCAAGCTTGGATTTTAAGGCTAAACACGGGTTTAGCATTTGTTTCTCATCATCATCATACATCATAAGGTCTACTTTACACCTTTATGCTTTTGGTTTATGAGTTTTTATGTATATGATATGCTATATAGTGAAATCACCATTAGGATATGTTTAACTTGTAAACATGGATTTTTCTTGTAAATATAGTTTTATGAGCTTATACACATGTTTTATGGATAGTAATATGAAGTTATAAATGGATACATAAGTATTTTACAATCTTAATTAAGCTTAAAAAGTGTTGATGTAAATTAGGGTTTTTAAAAGTTTCTTAATATGTTTCAAGTAAAAGAAATACAAGTGACATGTTAAGGTTAATTATGGACCTATAGTGATGTTATATGATCATTAAAATAAGGATATAACAAGATGAGAAGACTTGTATACTCTTTTGGTAAACAGTTATAAGTGAAGAATATAAAAAAACAAGGTTAAAAATAGAATATAAGTCACCAAACTTTCTGTTCCCAAAAGTTGTATAAAAAAACATACTTATTTATGTTTTTTATAGTATAATACATTTCATGACGATTCCGAAAAAGTAAGAAACTTGTCAAACGGATAAATAACGAAAAAGTTACGTTAAAAACGAGTTATACGTTAATTAAACGGAGTTTATAAAATAACTTTTATAAAACTTATATCAAACAGCTAGTTTAGTATTTTTAACAAATAATACATATTTTTAGGATTCTAAAATGATAAGAATCGTAATTTTTCAATTAATAACGAACTAGTTATGAATTTCTCGAGTTTACGACAATTAATACTTTTATAAAACTATTTTTATAAAAGTTACTGTTCATGACAGAAAGTTGTATTTTTGTAAACCTCATAAAATTATAGAACTTTCAATTATGAGATCGTGCTCAAAAGAATCGTTAAAAACGGAGCTATAACGAATAAAATACGACATTTACGGGTTTTACGACAACAAATACGATTTAATAAAAATCACGTCGATGTAGTCAGTAAAAGTACTGTTCACCAGAGGGTCAAAATATGGAAATAATCATATTATGATAATCGTCTAATACGAAAAGATGGCGTAAGAAACGCTAAAATCGGGCTTAAAACGCAAAAGTTATGCTAGTTTTACTAAAACGGAAATTATAAACGTTTTAACTTATTAAACACAATTTTACCAAAACCATTAGATGGTGATTGAACTATATAGACCTATAGGTGGTATTAATCAAAGTACTATATTACTAGGGAGTTTCATAATGAGGCCTCTCGGCGGTGGCCGTATCGACGAGTTGTTGGATTTACGATTTAAAGTGTCCTAGCTCCTCATACGTTCACTACATGACCTCTTAATTATGATAGCCCGAACGATAGTATAATGAGCTATACGACCTATAAATAATCAAAGTGTTTAGTACTTATACGAAACTTATTGGATTAGGTTGAACCTTCGGATTCTTCGTGACGCATTTTATATTTTGAATTAACTTGTTGGATTTTCCATTCACTCAAGGTGAGATTCATAGCCCCCTTTTTCTACATTTGTTTGACAAAATCTACGGGGTGTGAATTACATTGCTTGGTTTTACTTTCGGACACAAGTGTTTTTTTTTTTTCCAAGTTATGCTATCCAGATTACTTGCTGATTATTAATGCCTAAGTTACGCTTATTGCCGTGAATCTCCTATTTATCCATGAACGTTAATTTGCTATTATAGTGAGCGCTGGTGGTTTTTGTGATAGATATATCGGGACTAACAATCCCCTCCTTTACTTGAGGTCACTAGTTTGATGGGTGCATTTACATTGGAGAGTGTTGGTGTTGGTATGCATCCTATTTCTGATTGGGGCCCACAATATCTAGCTAAGGCTTCGGTGTCATGAGATTAGTGAATAATAAATGTTTTTGGACTTCTGATCTGTGTGTCATAGTCTACCTATTATTCGATCATGTGGTACACCCTTTTTTACTGTAATAAACCTATGATTTCACTCAACTTTATGTTGACTTTTAAGCATGTAATTTCAGGTCCTAGGGTATGAAGATTGGACGGGAGCTCGTGGCGGATATAAATGAGCGGATTCTGTTGTGTTATCCTAAAGTTTATGCAACTTTAATTATCTTTAAAAACTTAAGTCATCTTTTGGTATTATGAAGCTTTTGTTTAATTAAGAATGTTTATGACTTTTAAAACTTATGGGACCTAATGTAAAAACTCTGATCTTTTGCTACGGCATCGAATGAAATCTTATTTTAAAACGTCCATTTAAGGTCGTTTCCTATATCTTGTTTGTTGTACTTTGACGTAGCACCCCATTGTTACCATTCCGCTGCTACCTGATTTTGGGGGTGTTACACTCGGAAATGTAAGAATTATCTGAACAACTTCGAGAGTTGCAAGACAAAGGTTTCATACGACCTAGTCATTTTTCGTGAGGAACACCTGTGTTATTCATAAAGAAGAAGGATGGTTCTTTTCACATGTGTATTGATCATAGGGAGTTGAAAAATAACAAAAAAAAAATGTTAAAACCGTTATCAACTCCTAGGATTGGATGAACTTGTTTGATCAGTTACGAGGAGCGTGTCCTTTCTTAAAGATAGATTTTCGGTCAGGTTATCATCAACTATGAGTGCATGAGGATGCCATTCTAAAGACCGCATTTCGAACGAGATACGAACATTTTGAGTCTACAGTTATTCCTTTTGGGTTAACCAATGCACCAGCGGTTTTCATGGACTTAATGAACCGGGTTTGTAAACTGTACTTAGGTAGGTTTGTCATCGTATTCATTGATGACATTCTAGCCTACTTAAAGTCGAAGGAGGAACATAAAGTTTATTTGAAGTTAGTTTTGGAGTCACTGAGGAAGGAGAAGCTGTATGCTAAGTTTTCTAAGTGTGAGTTTTGGTTGGAAGAAGTGCATTTTCTTGGTCACATGGTCAACCATAACGTATTCATGTGGACCCGACTAAGAGTGAGGCAGTGAGGAATTGGATGATTATTCTTAGGATTGTTAGGTTACTACCGACGTTCATCATGAATTTTTTTAAGATTGTTGAACCCCCTTACTTCCCTAACTGAGAGGAATCAGAAGTATGAGTGGAGCATAGAACAAGAAGAGGTTTTTTAGACTTTGAAGAATGATTTGTGTGATACTCCGATAAAGCGAGTGTAATGGGTGATGCATTGAGTAAAAAGGGGAGAGTGAAATCAAGACGAGTAAGAGAAATGATACTGGCAGCCCAAAGTGAGGCGTTCAAGCAAGAGAACGTACTCGCAAAAAGGCTACATGGTTTAGATCAACAGATGGAAAGAAAAGGAGACTAGAGTTTGTACATTATGGATCGGATTTGGGTTCTATTGGTGGGAAGTGTATTGGATGAGGCCCATGCATCAAGGTACTTGGTACATCTGGGAGCGGATAAGATGTACTATAACCTTGGAGACATGTATTGGTAGCCACGCGTAGAAAAGGATATAGCTACCTATGTTAGCAATTGTTGGATTTGTTTAAGAGGTGAAGGCTGCAATGTCAAAGACTTTTGGCTTGCTGCAACAGCCTGGGATACTCGAGTGAAAATGAGATAGAATCACCATGGATTTTATCACTAAATTTCCAAGGTCAAAGTAGTGAGTATGATGTGATTTGGGTGATGGTCGATAGACTGACCAAGTTAGCTTATTTTCTAGCTATACAAGAAGATTTCAAGATATGAAGTTGGCAAGGATTTATATTTATATGCAGACTATAGCATGGAATGGGAATTCCTGGTGGACGGATCAACTCAGATTGAGATGGATGATTTACCTCGTGGTTTTGGCAGACGCTGCAGAGAATGTTAGAGACACGATTAGATTTGAGTACTGCTTAGCATCCTCAAGCGAATGGACAAAGTGAACATATGATTCAGACTTTGGAAGATATAATAAGGGCATGTGTTATTGATTTTGGTTGTAGTTATCATTTGAGCATTCGGTGTGCTTTGTTTGAAGCTTTGTATTAAAAGAAATATAGGTCGCCTGTTCTATGGGCAGAGATTGGAGAGAGTAGTTTGATTGGACCCGAGTTAGTGCAAGAAACGACTGATAAGGTAGTGTTGATAAAGGAAAAGCTCAAAGCGGCCAGAGATCGTTAAAAGAGCTATGCGAATAAGAGACATAAACTGTTAGAGTTTGAGGTGGGTGATCGGGTATTAATAAGAGTGTCGCCTTGGAAGGGCATAGTGTGTTTAGAAAGAAGGGTAAGTTAGCACCGAGATATGTAGGACCGTTTGATATCCTTGAAAGGATTGGCCTTGTAGCTTATAGGTTGAGGTTACTTGAAGAGTTGAATAGCGTGCATGACACCTTCCATGTGTCAAATCTGAAGAAGTGTCTGGCGGATGCTAATTTGCATGTGCCATTGGATGAGATCAAGGTCGACAAGACACTTCGTTTTGTCGAGGAACCTGTAGAGATTATGGATCGAGAAATTAAGAAGTTAAAACGTAGGAAGATAGCGCTTGTGAAAGTTAGATGGAATTCGAAACGTGGTCCTGAGTTTACTTGGGAACACGAAGACCAGATGAGGATTAAGTATCCACAGTTGTTCGTGGACCGAGTTGTTGAGCCTGCTAGTTAAATCTCGGGACGAGATTTCCTCAAGGAGGGGATACTGTGACATCCGTGATTTAATCAGGTTAGTGATACCTTTAGAAATGGCTAAGAGTTCATTTTGTGTGATTTCTTGTGTGCTATGTGTTATATATGTGTGCTAAGTGGTTTGAATAGGTGCATGATATCATTTTGAGGTATATGATCATCTCATTTTGAGTGCGTTTGTGTTTGGTGATGAGTATTCTATTTGTTCACGTATAGTGATCATGAAAAGGAATGGCGTATTGCATGCAATGCTACGTCAATAGTTGGATGATTTTATGTTAAGCGTTTATGGGAAATGTATCATGTTGGAAATAAGTGAAGTGAGTGAAATTTGGATATTTATAGTAGACTTTCTAAATATAGAAAGTGAAATGTGAAATAAAAAGTTATTTTTAGAAAGTTTAGTAAGTAGCGTTTATGTAAAAAGGTTTATCTAAATTAGCGTAGATTTTATGGAAATTCAAGGTAATGTAAATTATAATGTAAATAATAATTTAAGAAAATAAATAAATAAATATATGTATGTATATATAAATCGGCCCAAGAAAGGAAAAAAGAAAAGAAAAAGGATTTTGGGCCTTATTTAGAGGAGTTTTAGTACGATTAGGATGCTAGTTAATTAGATAGGTTATCCCTTAGCTTATATATCAAAAACTACGACTTAATCAGCCCCAAAACCCCAGGTGTCGACTTCTCTCCCCCTAAGAACAAGGAACCAAGAATCTTGATCAAGAAGTAACCAAGAATCGGTGTTAGGATCAAGAAATCAAGAGGTAACTATGCTTAACTTAGTTAGAATTATGTAATCATGTAACAAGACTTATGATGGATCTAGGGTTTACATAAAATACAGATTATATATGAACTTTGATGATTCGGGTTAGTTTAGGGTTATGATCATGCATGTTGCATGTTAGGGTTTGCGTTAGAACATGATTTAGAGTTGAGCAAATTTTAGGTCTATGTTCAACGGATGATATCTAGATTTTAGAAGCGTGTTTTGATATGATTCAAGAGCCTAAATTGTAGTTCAAAGAGTTTATTTTTCAAAAAGTCTGGCCTTGAATGATTTTGAGTTCTAAAAGTTGGTAAATTGTTGGTTACAAGAAAAATTGTCAAAACAATGAATACGGGTCAGAATTAGGTCATGTTTAGTAGGGTAAAACCCTAAATTAAAAGTGGATTAGGGTTAGCCAATCAACAATGGTTAAGTTCAATATGTATATAAAGAAACCCTAGAAGTATAGTCTCTTATTGTATGTCTAAGTATGGTAATTATGGCCATACATTTTAGTGTGCAATCAGATCCGAATTAGGACAGTTTTGAAGTTGGATTTTATTTGGGGTGGTTGCACATATAATGAGCATTTGGGAATCATAAGGTAGTTAGTAAACTCATAAATGAACTTAGGTGATTTTTGGTATAATTTATGAAGGTCAGCAAGTAAGGTTTTTTCTGGTAGAGTAACACCTTTATTTCCAACAATGATGGTACAAAACCAATCACAAATGGGTGAAGGTTCATCAATTCTAACTGATCCCCATCATACACCCACTTTTATTCAACCATCTCCTCAACCTTAAAAGACACAAAAACCTAGGAAGCCTAAAAGAAAGGACACTCAGATACCTCAGTCTAGTGATCCTAATGACAATGTTGCAGATAAGGCTGTCCATAAGGAGTTGGGCGACAGTTTAGTGTGGGCTGCCACTACTGTTTCTAGCTTAGAAGCAGAGCAGGACAGTGGTAACATAACTCAGACCCGATCTAAGGCAATACCTAATGAATTTAGTTCCCAAGGAACTAATTCAGGTGGTGGTCCCAGGTGCCAAGAAACCATGGGGAATACTATTTCTCAAACTAGGTTTGAGAATGTATCTAAACATTCCAATGATTCACTGATCGCAAGAGGTAACACACTTCAAAGTGATGAGGATAGACTTAAACTTGATGAATTGATGGCAATATGTACCAATTTACAAAACAAAGTTCTTGATTTGGAGCAGACAAAGACCTCTCAAGATAGTGAGATTGCTAGTTTGAAAAGGAGGGTCAATAAACTTGAAAAGAAAAATAGATCAAGAACTCATAAGCTAAAGAGATTATACAAAGTTGGTTTGACTACTAGGGTAGAATCCTCTGATGATGAAGAACGTTTGGGTGAGGATGCATCCAAACAAGGAAGGATTGATGCTATTAATGCAGATGAAGAAATTACTCTGGTTAGTGTTCATGATATGAATGTTTCTACTAGTGAGGAAGTTACTGAAGAAGTAGTTAAAGTTAGTAGTGCTAGTGCTGCTACAACAACTACTGCTAAAATTACAACTGTTGATGATATTACTTTGGCTCAAGCACTTGAAGAAATAAAAAGTACAAGCCCAAGAATAAAGGGATTGTTATACAAGAGCTGGGTGAATCAACAACAACAATATCTTCATAACTATTTTCACAACGATCACATGACAAAGGTAAAGGGATATTGATAGAACCTGTAAAGAAGAAAGATCAAATCTTGCTTGATGAAGAAACTGCTTTAAATCTACAAGCTAAATTTAATGAAGAAGAAAGACTTGCAAGAGAGAAAGCTAAAAAAGAAAAAAAAGCCAATATTGCCTTGATTGAAACATGGGATGATATACAGGTAAAGATTGATGCTGATCATCAATTGGCTAAAAGATTGCAAGCACAAGAACAAGAACAATTGTCTATTGAAGAAAAGGCTACATTATTTCAACAACTCTTAGAGAAAAGAAGAAAGCATTTTGCAGCTAAAAGAGCAAAAGAGAAAAGAAACAAACCACCAACAAAAGCTCAACAGAGAAAGATAATGTGTACTTACCTAAAGAACATGGAAGGATACAAGCTCAAAGATTTGAAGTTAAAAGGGTTTGATTCTATTCAAGAGATGTTTGACATAGCATTCAAGAGGGTAAATACATTTGAAGACTTTAGAACAGAGTTAGTGGAGGGTAAAGAAAAGAGAGCAGGAACTGAGCTAGCACAAGAGATTACAAAGAAGCAAAAGGTTGAAGATGACAAAGAAACAACAGAGCTTAAACAGTGTTTGGAAATCATTCCAGATGAAGAAGAGGTAACAATTGATGCTATACCTTTAGCTGTTAAGTCTCCAAGTATTGTTGGCTGGAAGATTCATAAAGAAGGAAGAAAAAGCTATTATCAAATAATAAGAGCTGATGGAAAGTCTCAAATGTACATGATCTTTAGTCACATGCTTAAAAGTTTTGACATGGAAGATTTGGAAACTTTATATAAGTTGGTAAAAGCTAAATATGATTCAACAAGAACAATGGAAGACTTGGATTTGTTATTATAAGAGGATTTGAAAACAATGTTTGAACCACATATAGAAGATAAAGTATAGAAGAATTAACAAGACTATAAAGTGTTGAGTTGGAAGCTGTATGACTCCTGTAGAGTACATTTCTTAAGGATGCAACATATGTAGATTTACATGTTGGTAGAGAAGAAGTATCCTCTTACACCATCTACACTTACAAAGATGTTGGAAAAGAATCTTATGATTGACTATGAAAGTGAAATGGCTTATCAGCTTCTTAAATTCATCATAAAACAGCTTAAGAAGCAAAGAAGTGTTTGGAAGCATCCTCCTGGTGTTGATGAAGCCTTAAATGAAGAAACTTGATGATTTTGAAGAAGAATATCAAATTTAGGGGAGGATTGTTGGGATTAAAAGTCTTCTTGATACTGTTTGAATTACGGCTGCTCATGTTTGTGTTAATGCTACTTAGCTAAAGTTAGTGTTGCTCATGAACTTCAAAGAAAATATGCTAAGTGTTTACTACTGGTAGTACATAGTTACTACTGCTAGTAAATATTAGTACTGCTAGTGAAAATATTCTAAGTAGTTACTACTGCTAGTGATAAGTTACTACTGCTAGTACAAAGTTACTACTACTCAAGGTTAAGACTGCTTAGAGATAAGTTAATGCTGCTAAGGTTAATAAGTTAGTATTGTTTGGTGTTAGTACTACTTATATGATATGTATTAAGTTATTTATTTATAAAAAGATTATGGATACTTAGGAAAGTATTGTAAGCCGACTAGGGCTCCTTGGTGTATAAAAGGAGGTCCTAGGGCATAAAGTTTGATATAGTTTTTCAGATATATTTTTTATATATCTTTTATATTTTTAGCTTCAAGGTCTTTGTAACCCTAATACTTTGAGAGTATTCGTATTATTATCATTAATAATATTAGAGCTTATTTATTTTGAATTACTGTTTCATTGATAATTCTTCTTAATATTAAAGATTAGATTCCACATTATTAGGAACACGAAAGTGTCGGTCACTTCTATAGATAATTGTAGTTAGCTCGCTAAGTTAAATTTTGGAAACTTACTAGGCTAGTTAGCTAAAGCCCATGTACAAACCCATGAAGGCCCAAGCCCATGTCTACATGTAAGTATTTATACACCTCTCCATGCTTTGGAGAGGTGGTTGGTTGTTCATTTTTCACACACTTATGCATTTCATTTCTATGTTTACTTTCTCTCTCTAAGTGTTCATCCAACCTACTCTCTCTCTAGAATTACCTCTCTTTCCCTCTCATCAAGTATGTTATTAGATTAGTCTTCAATTGGTATCAAGAGCCATGGAGTAGTGTGTTTAGTTTTTGTGTTTATCTTTTGGTTCGTTTGTTTTCTCGCAAAAATCATCCTTTATTTCTTTTTTTTTGTTTTCGAAGCTATTGTGTACACTAAAGGATCATTTACATAGGTAAATTTGATCTAGTATCCTTGGATATAGGTGTACAAGCTTAGAATCAAGAAAAACATCATTTGTGTCCATCTTTTGTGTTCGAAAACCTTTACAAAGAATAAAATATTGATTTTAAATTTTTCGGCTTAAAACCTTAAAGTTTCCATTTTTCTTGTTCCTATAGGGTTAGTAACACTAGTTGTACAAGAATTTTTGCAAAACAACCATAAAAAGGTGTCTTTTGTGTTTTAAAAATTTTGGGTTTCAAAATAGTGTCAACCGAACAACTGAATCTTAGTTAGTACCGAACAACTGACTTTTAGTTAGTACCGAACAACTAGGTCTAGTGTGAACCGAACAACTAACTTTTAGTTAGTACCGGAAAACTGAATCTTAGTTAGTGCCGAACAACTGACTTTTAGTTAGTACCGAACAACTGGGTCTAGTGTGAACCGAAAAACTAACTTTTAGTTGGTACCGAACAACTAGGGCTAGTGTTAACCAAACAACTAAAATTTAGTTGGAACCGAACAACTGACACTGAGTTGGAACCGAACAACTGACACTGAGTTGGAACCGCACAACTGACACTTAGTTGGAACCGAACAACTGACACTTAGTGTCATCCGAACAACTCAAGTTTCCAAATTATACGGTTTATTTCTTTGACTTGTAAAATCCCGTGAAACATTAACTTGTTTTTCCCGGTTTTGTCAAGAATTGTAAAATCCCGTATAAAGACATAAAACACACAAAAGATAACTCATAAAAACACAATTACGTTCGATCAAACAAGTAATCTTTTAACTTACAACTTTTACAATGACGACTCTTGCTGATAAAGCGATTCTTTTAGGTGCTGATAATCGTCCACCTGTGTTGGAAAAAGATATGCATGACTCTTGGAAAAGCAAAATGGAGCTATACATGATGAATAGACAACATGGACGAATGATCCTTGAATTCGTTGAAAATGGTCCACTCATCTTGCCTACAATTGAGGAAACTTCCTCCAAAAGAAACTGATCCAGGAAGTTTCATCCTTCCTTGTATTATCGGAAACCACTCCATGAGTAATGCTTTAGCTGATCTAGGGGCAAGTATCAGCATTATGCCCTATTCCTTATTCAAAAGATTAGGACTTCGGAGCTTGAAACTAATTAAAATGACTATCGAAATGGCTGATAGATCCATGTAGTCTCCAAAAGGGATAAAAGAAAATGTTCTAGTGAAAATTAGTAACTTCATTTTTCCTGTTGATTTAATCGGTCTCGAACATCATGGAGATGAAAATTGTCAAGGAATTATCCTAGGTAGACCCATGTTAGCAACTGCTCATGCAAAGATTGATGTTTACGGTAAAAAGATCTCTTTAGGAGTTGGAAATGATCAAGTAGTTTTTAATATCAATAAGAAAGAATCTCATACCTTTATTTCTCCTATTTACGTTATAAACGAAGTAGATAAAACGCAAGAATTAAATGATTTAGTCATGAATGACGAAAAGGTAAGGGACTTTGAAAATTACTTATCACCCGAATATGAAAGCCAAGATATAATTTCGCTCTCACCATCAGAATTAGCGAAAGACAAGGAAGAGTTTAGTATGACGCTCAGTGATCCTGACAAAAGGATAAGCATAGGACTAAAAGAATTTGTTGATATAGAGGACATGTAGGATGACCTAGATCCAAGGATTCTGTCCAAATGGAAAAATCTACATACTGAATTTGAAAAAGCGGAGACATAAATCCCATTTACCACAGCCTTTGATTAATTTACAACTTTCTTGTAAAAATAGCGTTTGTTAGTTTTAGCCCCTATTGCGTACCACAACAAAAAAAAAAAAAACCCAATAAAACCCTTTAACATTAATATCCAGAAAGCTAAAACACCATCATGGATCATGAAACAATGTTTCACGGAATTAACATGGTGGGACCTTGTTAAAAATTAGTGTGTTCGTAGGAAACCACCAATTTTTTAGTTGATGTCATAAATCTCGGAAAAACCATAGTGAATTTGTGAAAAAAGGATAACGTCGGTTCTGTTTGGGGACAACCTTTTAAAGAAAAATAGGACTAGTGAGGACCGGAGTAAAGGAACACTTGGTTTAAAATCGGTAATGATTAAAACAATATATCATATGCCGCAAGCCAAAAAGCCTTTAGGAAACTAAGGTAAAAAAATTAACTCAATGGGACCCCTGTTAAAAAGTCACTGAGAAGATAAGAAAAAGGAATCCATAAGCTAAAAAAAAAGATTAAGGGGATTTTAAGAGGTTGCCTTAGTTTTTCCCCCATGGGAAACGAGTACAAATATGATCAGGAGTTGTTAGACTGGGATTCAGGATGTATTGATGAAGGGATGTCGTAGAATGAGCTGAGTCTACTTAAAGGACCCGGTATTAAACAAATTCTTGTCAGGTTACAAACCCGTTTTTATTTATAGAATTTCTTTTGAATTGTTGGTTTGCATGTTTCTCTTTATTTTGCAGATTATTAGAGCTAGGAGGCAATTATCGAGACCGGGCTCGATCATTAACATTTGGTAATTTTGCTAAATTGCAGTAGTTACGGATGTAACAGATTAAGTTTACGCCGTAAACCACTACTTATTACGACGTAAACCATTTCTGTTATGCCGTAAGTCTAAACCCTTGTATACTCAATTGAACTTTGGGGGTAGGTTCGTTGGAAGCCCTCACAGAGGACTAAACTCGTCCCACTTGGGCCACCAAGTGGTTTAAAAGGCTTGTTGCATAGCTAAATGCAACGTGATCTACGAAGTGAGTTTGGTTTGTATTTTCTTGGCACACTTTATAACTCTTGTCGAATGGTTTTATGCTTTGTTTTGTTTTGTGATCACAGGGGATAAGAGCTTGCGGGAAGTTTGAAGTAAAGATTTCGCCAAATTTCAAAACAATACTCAGGGAGGTTCTTGTCTTAATTCTACCTATTCTATTTTATTAATTCATTTTTTAATTGTACTATAGGGGACATTGTACAATCAAGTGGGGGATGGTGTAGAATTATACTTGAGTATGTTTTGCTTCGATTTAACTAGTTTTCTTGAAAATTTGCCAATTTTAAAAAAATTTGACACTTTTTCTTATATAAACTAGATTAATCTTTTCCGATGCGCATTACCCTTTTTTACTTTTTGGTGAGATTTAATCACTAATAGCGAGCGTTAATACTTAAATCTATCAGTATTTTAGTTATCTTAGTCCTAATTTATTCTAGTTAAATCTTTTTAAACCTAAACTAACGCAAGGGGGTTTTCAGCCTGAGAGACTGACACGAATTTAGGTTCAACTAAACTAAATGATGACAATTAACACATAAAAGTTGATAAACAAAAGATAAAGACGCGATCGAGCCTAATGTAAGGAAAATTTATTAACCATGTTTAATCCAATAAAACACAGGTATTGTCTATAAGTGCAATGATTTTTTTACTTCGTTGGTGATATATCATTCTTAAGCTTAGGTAGGACTTTTACCTAAACTCTAGGTTTGTATTGCAGTTAATCGTGTCATAATTAACCTAAACCCACATAAAGCATTCATAGTTGATTATAATCTATCTAGGAGACAATATTGGTGATTATATCGAAACCTATCACATTGAGGCTTTACTAACTTATTGCTTAACGGTTATTTATATACCAGTAATCTACTGTCCAGATCTTCACCTAAGGAAACATAATGTTATGTGTAATCCTAAGTCACTGCTTAGTCTACCTATTCACTTAACCAAAGGCAAAGATATGTCATTAATATTGTGATACTATTACTCTAGATATATAAACGGCTATATGTAGATCTATCCCGAACTCTAGCTAACGCGATATTTGTATTCCTAGATCCAGTTGAAAGAAAGGTTAAACACATATTTAAGCACACAAACGAGTATAAAGTGATAAACATAATCAACACGCAATGAATAAGTAAACAATTAATATAAACAAACCAAACATTAAATTATCATAAACATGGCTAATACCTAAAGGTATTAACCGATAGTCATTGTAACAATACACACATTCAGAGATGAATGATTAAAGTAACAAAATATTACGCTAACCGAACGCGTATATAGAGTGTAGAGATTACAAGGGTTTTCCTATGGGTTAGAGAAATTTGCAGGACCTTCTTGGCTTCTTAAATCTTCCGAGAATTGAACTTGGTGGTTAAAAGCATACTGAAAATCGAATTTAGGTTTTTCTATTTATAACCTCTGGAAAAAGGTCTATACGCCGTATTGAAACGGTTCAATATGGTGTATTGGGGTAACTTGACGTGGGCTCCATGATTATTATATTCTAGAATATTCATCCGTCACTGAATACGGTGTATGAGTTCTTCTAGATACGGCGCATGATAACATCAAATATTTAATACTTTTTAGTGTCGAATTACCCCCTATATTACTTGCAAATGTTTCACTAATACTCGAAAACGAGATATTTTCTATCATTTTGTAGTTTTCAGGTGAAATGCAGGAAAGTGACAAGAAACAAGGGAAAAAGGGCTCAAAGTGTAAATATTTGAAGAATGTTACGGCGTAACACCAAAAATGGTTACACCGTAACATATATTAAGCAAGTACGAAGATCAAGGACAACGTTACGGCGTAACACCATATCTAGTTACGCCGTAACCATATATTTGGAAGGAAATCTTGTCAAAGTTAGAGTTACGGCGTAACACCATATCCAGTTACGCCGTAACCATGAAGATCCACAAATATGGAATGAAGATCACGTACTTATGGACATTATTTGAAGGTTACGGCGTAACACCATATCTGGTTACGCCGTAACAAATTGTTTAAATATGGAATGCCGTGTATGATGGTTACGGCGTAACACATTTATAAGTTACGCCGTAACAGGTTCGATACCTATAAATAGAGGCCTCATCCAAGCTATTCCGACATCACTTCCTCCACAGCCAATTGGAGAGGCGACAAAGGCTTCCAACCTTCGAAGAATTCCACCTGGAGTCCAAGGGAGATCACACTTTACTTACTTTTTGTATTTAATCGTTCAAATACGAATACTGTAAGAATTATGAGTTTTCAATCTATGATTTCTTCTATTTCTTGCTGTGTTTCCGTTACCATGAGCGGCTAAGCACTTAAAGTGCTGGCCTAGTTATGTAATTACTGTTGTTATGATGTTTGTTTCCTGTTAGATTATGGTTTCATTAGATATTCCTTGACTATCGTGTAACCCTGGGTTTTGGTAGTACGGGTGGTTTGGACCTAGCTTGCCCCATTATTAGATTATCTAGTCAATATGGGATCCAATGGGTACTAGGGAGGATCACTAACTCCTTACCTAGTGTAGGAACTAACCGGTCACCGCACTTATCACTTAATATACTTAAAAAGCACATGAACTCTTTTAGAGAGGGTTAATAATCTTTATAGGTTATTAGATATGTTTTGGGAATAGTTGGGATTAATCACTGCAACCTGGATAACCTACCTCCCAGATGATTTGGGACTGATTCGGAATCGCAGGGAGTATAGGATAGACTATATATGCATATTCAAGTCTATCGACCTTAGAAACCACTAATGAAACCATAGTTTAACATTGCACAGGAAAACGTTTTCATAACAATAGTAATGAAGTAACTAGGTTAGCATGTTTTCTCTTTTGATATCTCCTATCCTTTTAATTTCAGTTATTTATTTTATTGTTTTTCTATTTCTTTCAATTAAAATCAAAAACCATTTTCTAAACGTGACACTTCAAATTAAAACTAATTACACCTTAGCTCTTGGGACGACCCAGATTTCTACTACCCACGAATCGGGGTTCTTGCAGTTAGTGCGTCGTTAGGTAGATCGAGTTTTATAAATTTAAAACTTGATAAAAATATATTTTAAAAGAAAATACGCATCAAGTTTTTGGCGCCGTTGCCGGGGAGCTAAAAAAATTAGTGGTAATTTGAACTTTTACGATTATGTCTTTTCTCACT
Source organism: Tanacetum coccineum (assembly GCA_026074375.1). Taxonomy (NCBI): domain Eukaryota; kingdom Viridiplantae; phylum Streptophyta; class Magnoliopsida; order Asterales; family Asteraceae; genus Tanacetum; species Tanacetum coccineum. Next base: position 1,983 of record BQNB010021812.1, on the reverse strand, counting down.
TATATTTATTCTTTAGGAAACATCATGGATGAGGTTGACATTGAAGATCTCACCATTAAACAGTATCTTAGGCTCACACAAGAAAATCAGACACCAAAAAAGATTGAAGATATGACTATCGCTGAGTACATGGAATACGAAAAGAAGATGAGTGAGAAGCACATCAGCAATACTAAAACATATCTCCCTACCTATTTCAGCAAATGCGCACCAACCCATGACTCAATCCAAGAGTTTGCTCACTACTTTGGTCCTAACCAACCAGGCACCGAGTCCGATTGTGATTCGAAAGATATGGAGGAAGAGGTTGGATACATGACCAACGATGAAGTAGTCATGAGTGAGCAAGAGAAAAATAACCATGGGAATACTCAGAACATCCAGCACTTTTAAGAAAAGGATGATGTTGACAAATGGTTGAACGTTGAAATAACAAAACACCTAAGTATACAGGGAGTAGAAAATACGGAGGATGCCTTAATCAGCATTATTAATTCCATCAAAAAGGAGATGAAAGATGATATCATGAAAAAGTAAATTGAAGCCTCGACAACTAACTTAGATAACGAAACATCTTCCATCGCCAGTAGTGAAGTAGACACTGGTGACAACAACACTTCCCATACCGCATCCTGTCTACTACCTAAGGAACTGAGCCCAGGAAGTTTTCTTCTTCCTTTTAATATTGATGACCATAATCTGTATGTTATCACCACATTAGAGGCTAAGGATAATATCATGCCACTGGATGTCTATAAATACCTTGGTTTAGAAAAATTAAGAGATGCAGGAACTGTAGAAAATACCACAGGAACTAATGAGCCCCTAGAAGCTATCGATATTTTGGTAAAATTCAGGACGTTAGAATTTCTATGTAATTTTGTTATAAAAATGGCTGATGATGTTATAATCTTAGGAAGACCATTCCTTGAATCAACTCATGCCCAAATCGATGTATTCAACGAAGAAATCTCATTCGAAATAGGCAGTGAAAATTTTAAGTTTGACATAAATTCTCACTAGTGCATCAAAATTTTTTACATGATAGACATGGCACATGAGGAGGAAACCTTTAATCCCCTTGAAATAGGAATAGATTTATTCTCTTATGAATCCCCCGCATGCCTAGAGTTTGAATAAAGAAGTAGGTCTTATGACACCCCGGATGAAATAGCAAAACCAATCAGTTTTTCACCAGATAAAAGAGGATTAGTTAAGAGATGGCATGTATGCAAACCTATACATGTAACCTATGATAACGAAAATGGTGAAGATTATGGGATGTGGCCGACGTGTGACCCTGACTCAAAATTATGCTTCGGATATAATGAAGTCTTTGGGGTAAACGAACAGGGGGGACTTAGGATGTGGATATGTTTTCGCGATCATGAGAGGCAAACCATGAAAGGGAGTTACATGGGATTTGCTGACTTCCTTCAAGTACGTTATGGCCAACAGAGAATTGATGATACAACCAGGGAACGAAGATATTATGAATGGGTAGCCCAAAACTATGAGTTTAGTAAACATCGCACCCTTACATCGACAACCTTGAACGATCATTTCCCTTATGATACAAACAATCCAATACCACAGGAACATCTGGAACAAGAGGAAAATGAGCAGCTACCTATAAGGCTACGTCCATGCAACTATTCATTTAAGGAATGGCTAAAAATTAGGATAGGACATAACAACCTACATGAATCCGACCGTGAATTTATTTTCAATGAATAGATTCTGGATAGTTACGATGTTGAGGAGGAGTATGCTAGGGAGATTGGTGATCCATATTCCAGGAGATTTGATAAATATAACAGGGTGTTCAAAAATGAAATTGAACATTTATCAAATGAGTACATTTTAAGAATAGGAAAGAAAGGGTATGTCCTGGATGATGTATGGGAAAAATGTCAATAAAACTATAAGAAAATCAATGAAGCATGGCACGACGAGGCATACGAGGAGGACGAAATGTGGCAA